>CANXYC011882892.1:0-20642 GCA_948193065.1 Aleurites moluccanus
AGCCTGTTATACAGCCTGAGATACCACCAGTACCAGAGAGGGTACCAGTTGAGCAAAGAAGGGTAAGAAATCGTAGAATCATACCTAAGGGTGGTGTTAGTATTATAGAGTTTCTAAAGTTACAGTTACCTACTTATTCTAGAGAGTATGGTAAAGACCCCAGTGATTTCATTGAGAGGGTGGACAGAGTTGTCAGGAAGCTACCATGTTCAGATGCCAGGATTATTAAGCTGGTAGGTTTGCTATTTGTAGGAGATATTTCTATATGGTTTGATGAGCACATTGATGCTAATATTCATAATAATGACCCGATCACTTAGGAAGAATTTAAACAAAAGTTAATGGATGAATTTCTACCAGCAGGAATCAGGGACAGAAATATTATGAGATTTGAACAGTTAAAATAGGGGAATCTTAGTGTCACTAAATATGCTAAAGAGTTCTGGAGGCTGAGTAAGTATGCCAGGTAGATAGCACCCACAGAGGCAGACTTGATTGGTCGTTTTAGGAGAGGTCTGCATGCTTCACTACATAACAAATTGTTAGCTGGACAGTATACTTCTTTAGGGCAAATTATTAATGCAGCAGCACAAATGGACATCAAATATAAAGAAGAAAAGTCAGAGAAAGACTTGAGAAAGAGGAGGAGAGGACAAATTTATTTGTAGGGGGTAGAATGTAATACCCTAGAAAGTTATAACATGCATGCATGAATTAAGTTCTCAGTATGTGGTTCAAAAGTCTTGAAATGATGGGAAATAATTTTAAAGATACAGTTAGAAAGGTAACTTGTTACTTTTCCAGAAAGCGGCGGTGTCGGGAACACTGCCGAGAAATTAGCAGTCTGGTCAACAGAAGAATTTCTGAAGTTGACCTAGGGGTAAAAGATCACCATAATTCATGTGTAATTTTGGTAAAAAAAGAAGAAGTGAAAATCATTTAGGAACACTGAAAAGGTAACTAATAGCAAAATGGTAAATAAAAGAAAGTTTAAGGTGAATAGTAGAAATGTCGGTCGGGATTACAGAATGACTCCAGAATTATTTTTATAAATAAGTATAAATTAAAATAAGCCTATTAACTCCCCAATTTAAAATCCAATTCCTGACGGGATTGACAAAATAAATTACAGAAGATTTTTGACCAAAGTGTGATGGACGGAAGTTCGAGGATTAAGTTGTAATTTGCCAATATGATTTTTCTATTTATTTTTTACTTAGCCAAATTTGTTCATCTTTCTTCTTTTTCTTCTAAGTGGTCGAACCACCATTCCATTCTTCTTCCTCCATTTTCTTCTTCATTTCTTGCAAATTTCTTATGTTAATTGATAGAAAACTTAAGTATTAACTTAGTTCTCTTCAATTCCATCATCAATTTATAGAAAGGAGCTAAGGATTTCAAGGAATTTGGAAAGGGAGAATTCGGCTTATACACTCATCCAAGGTAAAGAATTTATTTGTTTGATTTTATTGATTAATTAGATCTTATTTAGGTTGAATTTGATGGGTTTTAGGTTAGATTGCATCAATTTATGCAATTTGATGAAAATGCCTTATTTTGATATCTAGGTTGAAGTTGTATGAATGAGCTAAGTGATTTGGTATTAGTTTTTGTTAATTGATGTTAGAATTAGTTAATTGGCAGTATTTAGACAACTAATTGATGGATTGTTTGGTGTAGAACTCAAGTTATAACCAAGTTGTTATATTTAGTGCATTTGGAGGAATTCGGTAGAGAGCTTGTTTCCAAAGTAATTTGGAGGCTTAGGTGAGTCTATAATGCATCAAATAACATGCCTAATTGATTGAATTGATGATTGGAAACCTACCCTAAAACCCATCTTTGGCCGAATGAGATTTACTATTTATATGCCTATATTTTGTTTGATTTTGCCTTATTTTCCATAGCCAAATTGAGCCATTTTGATGTTGTTTATTATTGTTTCTTTGATGCCTATACCATTGTTGATAATGTAGCTTGATGTTGATTGAATTGGACAAGTCAACATTGCACCCTAACCTAACCTATTGGTTTACCATTATATGTCCACCATGTGTTTGATGAAATGCTTAGTTCATTTGCCTTTGGCCTATTGCTTTGTATTCCATAGGCCTACCATTTGAATGTCATTGTCGCCAGCGATGTTGGCTTGCCAATTTGCCTACCATTTTTTGTTACCGAACCAACTTTTGTTCCATGTCTTTCTTAATTGCCAAACCATTTGTCATTGATTGTATGTTACCTATAGCATTGCCATTGTTCTTATTGATAATTGAATTGACTGATATTGAGATTATTGATATGGAGAATGCCATTGTTGCATAATGGTATCCATTGATATACTATTTCTTTCTATTGATCCTTATGTGGCTTGACAGAGCTACCGACCGGACAGGGTAGTGGAAAAATATTGTCGGCGATGTACACATTGTATTACTGATGCCCTAGTTAGGAGGGGTTATGGTCCTGGCCATAAGACCTGATCAGTCTTATGCTCACTAATATTGATATGCTACTGGAGACCTATATGTTCGTATATGGTCCATACTGTTTACTGGAGATTATATGATTTCATACAGTTGTAATACCCTATAAATTCCTAACTCATGTGCATGAATTAATTCTCAGTTTGTGGTTCATTAGTCTTGAGATGATGGGAAATAATTTTAGAGACACAGTTAGAAAGTGAATTTGATACTTTTTCGGAAAGCGGCGGTGTCGGGAACACTGCCGAGAAATTAGCAGTCCGGTCAGCAGAAGAATTTCTGAAGTTGATCTGGGGGTAAAAGATCATTATAATTTATGTGTAATTTTGGTAAAAAGAAAGAAGTGAAAATTATTTAGGAACACTGAAAAAGTAACTAATGGCAAAATGGTAAATATAATGAACTTTAAGGTGAATAGTAAAAATTGGTCGGTCGGGGCTATAGAATGACTCCATAATTATTTTTATAAATAAGTATAAATTAAAATAAGCTTATTGACTCCCCACTCTGATATCTAATTTCTGACAGAATTGACAGAGTAAATTACATAAGATTTTAGACCAAAGTGTAATGGACTGAAGTTTGGGGAGTTAGTTGTAATTTGCCAAATTGAATTTTCTATTTATTTTTGCCTTAGCCATTTTTTGCTTCATCTTTTTCTTTTTCCTTTGCTTTGGCCGAATCCCATTTTCATCTTTCTTCTTCAATTTCTTCATCTTTTCTTGTTAGAATCTTAAGGAAATTGATGAAAAACTAACAAATCAACTTAGGTTTTTTCATTTCCATCTTCAATTTGTAGAAAGGAGCTAAGGATTTCAAGGAGGAACAAAGAGAAATTTTTGGCCACTTTGTGTTCTTGAGGTAAGGATGTGATTTTCTTAGTTTTATTGGTTTATTTAGATGTTATTTAGGTTGAATTAGATGGGTTTGAAGTCAATTTACATCAATTGATGCTATTTATTGGAAATACCTAATTTGGTAGGCTAAATTAAAGTTGTAAGATATGACTTGATGATTTAGAGTTAGTTTATGTTAATTGATGTTAGAATTTGTCATTTGGATATGATTAGGCAACTAATTTGTGGTTTATTTGATGTAGAATTGAAATTGAGATCAAAGTGTTCTATATAGTCCAATTGGTGATTTTGGTGGAATTGGCTAGTGCAAAGGTGATTTGAAGCTTTAGGTGAGTTTACATTGTATCAAATTATATGCCTATATCATTGAATTGATGATTGGAACCTTGCCCTAAAATCCCATGTTTGGCCGAATGGTGGGTACTATTCATATTGCCTATTTTCCTTTGATTTTTGTTTGAATTCCATGGCCGTTTGATCCTATTTTGATGTTGTTTAATCTTGTTTCTTGAATGCCTATACCTTGTTTGACAATGTGACTTTGTGTTGATTGAAATGGGCAAGTCAAATTTATACCATAAGCTAACCAATTGACTTGCCAAATTATGCCCACCATGTGTTTGATGAAAGGCCTAGTTCATTTGCCTTTGGCATATTGGTTTGTATTCCATAGGCCTACCATTTGAATGTCATTGTCGCCAGCGATGTTGGCATGCCAATTGACCTACCATTTTCCGCTACCGAACCAACTTTTATTTCATGTCTTTCCTTATTGCCAAACCAATTACCATTGATTGTATATCATTTATAACATTGCTATTGTTCATATTGATAACTGAACTGATTGATATTGAATTGATTGATATTGGACTGATTGATATCTGGATGCCATTGTTGCTTATGGTATCCCTTGTTATTGACCCTTATATGGTTTGGCAGAGTTACCGATCCGACAGGGTAGTGAAAAAATACTGTCGGCGATGTGTATATTGTATTACTGATACCCTAGCTAGGAGGGGTTATGGTCCTGGCCATAGGGCCTGATCAACTTTATGCTCACTGATACAGATATGATACTGGAGACCTATATGATCCATATAGACACGGTTTACTAGAGATTGTATGATTTCTTTTCATACAATCCATTTCTTTATCTGTCTTTCCATATGATACCAAGCCTATACAATATTCATTGGCTATACTGTACCATGATATTGATTATATATAATGTTATCTGTTCCACTTATACCATTGTTTTATCATTGCCTACTATTTAATTGTGATTCATGTAGATTCACTAAGTATCATCTATGCTCGCCATTTCATTGTTTACCCATTTCAAGAGAGGAGTAGAGTGCAGATTCCTGTCATCTATCATCCAGGGATATCTGTAGACTGTTTGATGTATATATTTTCTGACATTACTGTATATTTATTTTGGTGTTCATTATCTAGTTGCTCCATGGGGTATGTATGGGTTAGCTAGGAAATGAACATATGTATATATTGATGATGATATATTGAGTTATATGATGATGTATGATGTGATAATTTTATGGTTACAGCCAATTGCAGAATGATTACAGAATGCATGACAGAATAACAGAAGGAATGGTAACTAATTAATATTGATAATATATTGTGGTTTATAGATTGTGCATGTGATACTAGGTTCTACGGGTGCCAGTCGCCATTGGCATCTCCCGTGCCCTAGGACCATCATGGTAGGGGAAACAGGGTCGTGACAACAATCTATCCCTTTATCTGTCTTTCCATATGATACCGAGTCTGTACTTCATTCTTTGGCTATACTGTGACCTGTTATAGATCCTGTTTATTGTTATCTGATTCATTTATACCATTGCCTCATTATTACTCACCCTTTTCATTGTTTAACCATTTCAGAAGATGAGTAGGCTACAGAATCCCATCATCTGTTATCCGATGATTTCTACTACAGTCATTGATGTATATTTTCTGTATTTCTGTATTTTGATATTCATAATCTAGCTGCTCCATGGGGTATATATGGGTTAGCTAGGAAATGAACATGTATACATGATATTGGATGATATATGAGTTATATGTTGATTATATGATATGATGGTTTGATTATTACAGCCAATTGCAGGAAATTACAAAATGAATTACAGAATAACAGAATGGATGGTAACTAATTAAAATGGATAATATATTGTGGTTTATAGATTATGCATGTAATACTGAGTTCTATGGGTGCCGGTCGCCATTGACATCTCCTGTACCCTAGGACCGTCGCGATCCGAAAATGGGTCGTGACAATAAATATCATCTAATGGATTAATTTGGCATGAAAAAAAAAGCCCAAACTCACCTAGCACTCAAATCACCAAGAAAAATTACTTTGCCACCAAATTTCTCAAAATAGGCAAAATCGATAATTTTCTTCAACCGAATTTTCTACAACAATGTATCTATCAATTAATCATCAATAAACATCCAATTGACTTATTCTATACTCAATTTACATATCCTAACTCATTTGCACAAAATCACTTCACACAACTTAGGCTTAGGGTTTGAAAATTGCGCAAAAATGCTTAATGCATCAATTGATGCAATTAAACCAATTACCCAATCTAACTACCATCAAATAACCCTAATTAAACCATAAAATAAAATAAAAAATATTATACCTCAAAAGCTTGAAATGGCCGAAATCCTCAAGATCATTGTTTTTGAAAATTTCTTGTTTTCTATGGATGGAATTTGATGGAGGATGGATTATTTGGTGTTTAAATCAAGTTTCCAACAATTTCTATTAACAAAATGTAAGAAAAATCAATTGGAAATGGAAGAAGAAAGTCACGGATGGAAGAACAAGCGAATAGGCAAAAAAAATACTAAGCCAAGCTTATATACTAAGTCACAAATGACAAATTTCCTTTTGTTCCTTCAACTTTTCTTAAATTATGTTTTTGCCACATTTTTCTTTGGTTATTTGTTCTGACAATTCTGTTGGGATTTGGATTTCAAAGTGAATATTCAAACATCTTATTTTTATTAATACTATTTAATAAAAATAGTTTCAGAGCCGTTCTGAAATTCAGACTGTCAAAATTTTACTATACCCCTAAAGTTCCCTTTATTTACGGTTTTGTCATTGCTTACTTTATCAATGTTCTTAAATATTTTTCTCCTCTTTCTTTTGACTGTATTTACACATGCATACACATAAACATTTACTCTCTTGCCAAAATCAGAAATTCATCTATCGACCGTACTGCTATTTTTACGACAGCGATATCGACATCTACTTTTTCAGAAAAAGTTTGCCGTTTTTGCTCTAACTGAGTTTCTAAAATTATCATTACATTATAATTTCAAACCATATACTAAGAATTTTATTCACAAAAACTTGACAAGCTTACATATATATAGGGTATTACAGTGAAAGAATAGGAATTATTTTTATTTTTAACTCGTTAAGAAAAGCATGAAAGCAAAAAAAGATAAGTATGAAAAATTTTATTTTATTAAAAAGTGACAAGTTTAAAGTTTTTTACATATACTTTAAAAATAACAAAACAAGTAAATTTTTGGCCAAAATTTTCATATTTGGCCGGCCCACATGGATGATAAAAGGAAGTTTATTTTTGTTTTTTAATAAATATAAAAGATGACAAAATTGGTGATTCCCATTTTCCATTAATTTGAAAATTTTACTTTTCCTCCCTAATCACCTTAATCCTTTGCAGCTTCATTCTCTTTTCATTCTAACCAACTTCTAATTAGCTCTTCATCATTATTAGTCATCTAATATTGATTCTCATTTACTCTGTTTAATAGTCCCCATCACTATCTCTACAATCGCTTACTCTTAAGTCTTTAATCTCCATACCGAATTTTTCTTCAACTTTCATTACTTGACTAATCGTTTTATTTTACTGATTTGATTAATTCTCATTAACTTAATTCATTTGTGTCTATCTAAAATTTATCATATTGTCTATTCTGTCTCATACTTTATTCCTCAAATTTATTGATGTTCTATTCTAGCTTATATAATTGTTTTCACATAACTTTTTTTTTTAGGTTTTCGATTCCTGTCACTGTCTAATCATTACTTTTCAATACTCCGATTCACTGAAGTCTCATTGGTTTTTCTTGGGTGCTACATCGTTTGACTCGAACAATAGCCAGCAAGCTGGGACAGTCACGTGCACAATACGTGATACGCAGTGGGGTAGGCCAACACACCGTACGTGGCACATGCTGTACATGCGTCGCCGTGGAGACTAATTTCGATGATGAATTTTCATCCAGTGGGGTTTTGAGGGTCCTTGAGTCTGTTGGTGTAGTCAATTTGATTAAAGGACAACTCTACCCTTGTGTTTGGATAAACACAATAAACCTAGGAGAGTGAGATTGGTTCAAAAATAAACTCATAAAATTCAGTTTTACATATTCGATTATCAATTTTTTAGAGGTCATAACTATGTCAATTTTAATCCAATTTTAGTGCTTTATGCGTCGATTTAAAACTCTACATATATACTATAACATGAAATAATTAAATCGCAGAATAGAAAACTATAACATAGAGTAAAATAATTATAAATATGTCAACTCTAACATATTTATAAGCATCATAAAAGACATAAAATTCACGCATTTTAATTAATTTAAACATATTTAATTAATTTTAATCGAAAATTAAGTATTCTGCCTCTGATACCAATGTTAGATTACGCAACAATCAATATAAAATGATAGAATATCTATTTTTTGAAGCACAGACTATCATCGATTTATGTTATCGATCAAAAAAATAATCACGAATGAAAAGCTTCCTAAGTCACAATCTAAGAGCCTCAATGTCCACTATATATTCACTAACGTGAATTTTTTTTTAGGAGTATTTTTCCACACACAGAGAGCTTTTTCTCTCTGCCTTTTTTTTTTTTTTTTCTTCTGTAGAGAACATATTCTCTTATTTTCTGTGTAGATAGAATTCTAGCTATCTTAAAAATATTGATAATCTTCCTACTTATGAGATATTTATTATCTTATTCCTTTAAAATTTTAATATTTAAAATAATTAATATTTTATTATTATCTATTATTAATTAATAATTATTTACTTATTTAATAGATCTAAGTTTATAGACTCATCATGAGTGTACTCCAACCTAATTATTAATTTCAACATATATATATATATATATATATATATATTAATAAAAAAAATGGATCTCACTCGAAAAGAAAGGAACCCCTGTTAGAAGAACTAGAGACAGCTAATCTACAATTGAAAAGAAAGGAACCATTCAGATAGTGACATTGGCTCCCGATATATCATGCAACAAAGAAAGCACAGACTACATTTGAGGTTGACAACTTTTATATTACATAGTGAATGCATATCTGGAAATAGCAAATTAAGTCATATTAATTTTAAAAACGTTAATAGGGATGAAAGTTGGAGTTTTTTTTTTTCTTTTTTTAAACAAATAGTAACTAACATTTAAATAAAGATAGAAAAACGACGTTACACATTTCAAAATAATAAGAATAAATAAATAGTTATATTAAACTGCAACAAAAATATTCTGATGTATCCAGAAAAAATAAGTGCCAATTTTAAGTCAAATTATGCATAAGACTAACATCTTATGCTATTAAGAAAATATTTAAATTTATTTAAAATAAATATAAAATATTATTTTAAAATTTAAAATATATTAAATGATTTTTTAAATATTTGGTGATTAATTTAAAATATTATTTTAAAATTTAAAAATAAAAATAATTTAAATTAGACATAATAATTTTTTTTAAAATGATTATTTTAATATTTTATTTTTAAAATAGAGTTCGTATAATAAAGAGATGTTCTGTTTTCAAAAAATCTGATAGCTACAACTTCTTATGTCGTTTCGAGTGCCCAAACACATGGGGGGGTATTGCTCAACTCGCCAACCATCACACGGTTTGGGATTTTATTTTATTTTATAGGATAAATTAAATGGACCATTGTCGGTGAAATGATACAGATGACATGTGATTGAAATAAGAGTCCCGCTGTTTACAGTCTTTTATTAGTTTATGATATTTTTAGAGATTGATTGGGTGTGTAGAAATTTTGATGCATTTAGTTTTTTTTTTTTTAATAATTATATTATATGGTTTGATTATTCTGTTTGTGGTTAGATAGTTATTAAATAATAAAAAAATAATTATTTATAAAATTTTAATTTAAACTTTTTTAAAAAAATTTCTGTTTTTTAATAAAAAAAAGTAAATTATTCTTTAAATTTAATATTTAAATAAAAAAAATATTAATATTTATTTTAATAATCATTAAATATATTAATAATTAATACTTAATAATAATTTTATTAAACACTTAAAATAATTCACTATTATGTAATTGTCACTAGTTAACAGTTACCAACAGCTAACTGCTACAAACAGCTAAATTAAATGAAATCTAAATATGTTTTAAATTTTTTAATATATTTTATTTTATTTTTATGTCTAATAAAATTATTATTGTACCTATAATTTTTTTTTCTTAAAAATTATGAACACTAATTATATTTTGAAAAATACCTTCATCTTTATTAAAAATTGTGAATGATAATTATTAAATATAAAAAAAATTATCACTCTCCATTTTATATATATAAAAAAAACTATATCTATATATATGACATAGCAAATTGAAAAAAGGAAATCTGATTTAAAAAAAAAAAAATTGTACTCCAAATTCAAAAAAATAAATGATTCCAACAAAATAAGCGAAAAAAATTTCAATAAAGAATTTTTTTTTTTAGTTTTTGTTATATATTTTTTTCTCTTTTTTAAAAAAAAAAAATTGTTATAGATTTATTGTTTGAATTTGATGTTTTATATATTTATAGAGAGTTTTTTTATTTGATAATTATAATGACCTGAATTTTTATTTATAAAGTGCTATTTTATAAGAATATATATATAGATATATGACTAAAAAATGATTATAAAAAGTTTTCATTTTAGAATTTTGAATTATTATAATTTTAAAAATATGTTATTTAAATTTTAAAATCATTTTGATGACATTTTTGTTAAATATTAGTATAAAACATTATTTATGCAATATAAATATATATATGTAAAGCTGTGCGAATTAAACTCCATACGAAATGGGTAGTGGAGCAAAATGCTATCTACTAAGGCACTATTTCTCGTTAATTCCTTTATATATATATTAAATTGTATTTAGCAAAAAACAGAAGCATATATAGAGAACAACAAATTACATCTTAATACGTCACAGTTATTTTTAGAAATTAAAAAATAAATTTAGAAATCATGTGAAAAAAATAATCTAACCTAATTAGTAAATAAAAAAACACAAATTTTTATTGGAGAAATTCTTTATCTTCCTTAATGTAAATTGCTTTTCCGAAAAAACTCTTTCATCTTCTTTAACCCTTAAAAAATAACGATTCGTGATACAGATCAACAAGTAAATTTCTTTAACCTTTATTTTCTTTAGCAATGTTCCTTTATTATTTAATGTATTATTATAATTAAATATTTGATTATTAAATAAAAATTAAGTAAAATTTTAAATTCATGTTTATTTTCAAATAATATTTTAAATAGTATAACCAACAAAATGAGTAAATTTGTGCTTTCTTTAAGGATTTAGTAAGGTTTGTCGTTCAAAAGAAGCTAATGAAAATTACCATTGTAAACAAGAATTATCTCCCCGTGCCATTAAAAACAGTGGCATATTGAATAATGCAGCAAACATTTATACACAAGATTTTCAAATTGTTTCATAATGAGTTTCTTAATGGGGTTGCTAAAACTTGGTCAGAAATTAAAAGTCATGATAATATATATTTTTTTTGAAGTGATAGGAGAGGGAAGGAATTCAAAGACACATGTAATTCATTTTGATTCATCTACTGTAGATGTTAAATACAGTTGTAAGAAATTCGAGTCAATGGAATTATTATGTTTGCATGCATTAAAAACTTTTATTGTAAAAAATGTGACCAAAATATCTGAGCAATACATTTTAAGTAAATGGATAAAAAAAATACAAAGAAAAGGATTCTTGAATATGAGTAAAAAAGCCAATACTTAAAAAATGGTAATGAAATTAAATTTGTATTTCGCAACATCATGATGAGATGTGCTTGTGATATAATTATAAGAAGTTAAGAAAATAAATTTACAAGACGAGTCGAAATATTTTACGTAAAGTAGATCAAGTGGTTGATAGAGAATTAACAAGATTGCAATTGAGTAAAATAGGTGTGACAACAGAAAATAACTATTTTGATGATGTTGATGAAGAAATATTAATGGAGGAAATAAATTCTATATTAGATCCCCCAATATTGAAGCCCAAAGATATTTCAAATGCTAGACTGAAGAGTCATTTTGAAAATTGAGGACAAAATCAAAGAAACAACCATTAAATTCAGGTATATGTACTATACATATATCATGACAATCTAAAGAAAAAAAAATTCTAATGTACTAGGAAAAACTTTGCATTCAAATAGTGAAAAAATTTCACTACCCAATGGTGAAGGAGATTCAGAATGTGCAGCTCATATTTCTACAAATATGACTCATAATGTAATTCAACCTCAAAATATCATGCCAATGTACAAGCAATTTCAAATACCTAGCCAAATGGTTATATCAATGCCATCTCAATTGTCAATACAGTCGCCAATAGCTATGGCTATGCCATCCCAAATGTCGATGCAATCACAAATAGCTAGGGCAATGCCATCACAAATGAATATGGCAATGCCAACTCAAGTATGCCTATTTCAATTTTTTCCATATTGATTGAGAGAATGATTATGATAATTGTGCTATCAAATTTTTCCTAGGTATATGAAGTTAATTAGAGCATAATTAATAATGTTCCATACACCTGCATGTTACAAGGCATTGAATCAATGATACATTTAAGACATGTAAGTAAATTTACAATTTATATTATTTTTTTTTTTGTCTTTTCATAATTATATTTTTATTTTAGTCAGGTTTATAAATATCATTTCTTTTTTAGGGATCAAATTCTAATTCCCAGAAGAAATTTTAAAGTGCTCAAATATTGTTGAAAATATTTGAAGTCTTTAAAAGTATATGAATTTCTGCTTTTTCTTTCATTGAGTTAATGAGGTACTATATCGGTGTGCCTAATTCCATTCTCTTGGCCTTTTTTTTTCCCTTTTTTATGCAGATGACATTGAATTTCCAGTTTATTATCTCAATTCCTACCAAATTCAAATGCTAGATTGAGAAATAATTTATGTTAAGACAAATAGTATAACAAATTTTTTCCAAATGAGAATTTTATTGTGTATTTTACAGTTGACTTGGAGAAAATAACATATGCTTGAATTTGAATTTGTGCAAAGATTTTATTTTTGAGGTTGCTATTTCAGTATTATACTGTCTTCTTTTATTATTAGGTGGTGCTCAATTATTATTTAAAGAATGTGATTTTAGAGTATAATTGACATTATGACATAAATGCATATTGATTGAGTATAGCTGGTATACTTGTGCTTAGGGTGATCCATATTAGGAGTTGTTGATAATGTTAAAGCTGATAATGTGGAGACTGTAATCTCTATAAGAAAAATGAAATAATGTCAAGTAAATTAAATTAAAAGACGTGGATATGTAAATTAAATTTATATTAAATCACACTATAAAAATTTATATTAAACTTTGGAAGGTTCTCCATGGGTGTAAAGAAGACACTCTTAGGTTTAATAAATCTATATCCCACAAAAACATAGAGGCATATGAATACTACTGAAAATAGAAGACCAAAGGCACAGACAACATCTCTTAAGCTTCCTGGTGATGTGCTTAGCGTTGAACTGCCATGAGAGAAATCTAAGAGTATCCAAACACAGTTGGCAGAATAGTGATAACACCCATAACTGGACCCCAGAATACAATAGCCATCTTCCTTGATCCGCTGATTGTGAAGAGCTTGCTGCAAAAATTAAAGAAAATAACTCATTCAACCTATTCTTGATGCTGCAAAAGGTAATACTTTCAAGTTTCTACAAAAAATTCTAAAGGATATAAATTCTGAAAATATATGCACTCAAATCAAGTATGTGAACATAAAATTATTTAGAGACAGAAAGCAAGAAAGCTCAATGATGATTGCATGTATTAATGAAATAATCAAACAAATAATTCAATAATCAAATCTTTATTTTTATTAATACCCAAAAATAAATATGATTATTGTGCACAACGCCGATGATTTTTCTCTCACTATCTCATCGGAATAGTAGCTCTGCTATATAAATATGTAAAATAAGTAGAAAAAACTCATATGAATGCCAAATAGTCAATGAAAACATTATGGTACAATCAAGAAAATCATTGAACTTTATAGCTTTACATTAAATAGTCATTGGCTCCATACATCAATAAACAAGTGTTAGGAACATCATATTATAGGCCAAAGGCCATAAAACACAATTTTGAGCTAGGTACAATACATGTTAGGAAAGGTCATTTGCGCTGGCGAAAATGCTAGTCACCCATGCTGGCGATATTGACATCAAATTGACAAACTTATGAAAAATACGAAGGGTATTTCATCGAGTACTTAGTGTACAACACTATGAGACCAATTTAGTAGGGTTCTAGGGTTTGTTCAATCAAGGCCAAAGTTTACAAATCAAGTGTATAATGCAATTAATTTAATAGGCATTTCAAATCCGATAATAAACCAAAGAAAATGATTTAAACAAAGCTTGAAAATCAAAGAAATATCAAAGGAAAATGGATATGGGGTTTGTCCCAAATGGCCTTTCACTCCAAATGAGTTTCTTAAATCAAAATAAAGGTACAATTATGCATAATAATATATATAAGACTTACCAAAATTGTCTATTCGATTAGAAACGCTACAAATTACTAAATTATCCAAAGTGAGCACTAATGACATTCTTGCTTTTCCTTTGATTCTACACCAATATTTCAACATATTTAAGTTCTAATGGATATTAATTAACATATTCTAACATCAATTGAAATTATGGAACCCTAATAAAAAAATTAGGTTTTGACATAAACTATAATTTTGGGTTTTTATCCCTTCTATCTTAGTTCTTGTTATCTATCATTTAATTCATCTATCTAATTATATATACAACTAAAATAGAACAAAAAAAATATAGAAATAATCAATTTACATCTTCATTCTCAAAGTGGCCGAAATCTTAACTTGGTGTTCTTCAATTTTTTACTTGTTTTCCTTCGACAATCCGATGCTAGATAGGTTTAATTTGATGTTTGATCAACTAGTCCTTTAATTTCCTTCGCAAATTTTGGAAAAAATTTGAGAGAATTTGAAGAAATAAATTTCGGCCAAAATGAAAAAAGGAAGAAGAATGAATAAATGAATGGGGAATAAGATAAAAGATGGAGTATTTATACCAAAAGAACTCAATTTTCCTCCCCGACATTTCAAATAATTGTATTTTAGACTTGTAACTTATAATTATCTACTTTTTTTTTTTTTTTTATCCCATTTGAATTCTGAAATAATATTTATTATATTTCTCCAGCTTACAATTCTAATGATGCATTTAAATACATGTACTTTCAAGCTCAATCGAAAGGTGTCTACTTAACTCTCCGTTTTCGCGACTTGTCTTATTATTTACGTATGATATTTATACAGTTAAATTGATTATTATTTTTGCTTAGAATGAATTTTTTTTAGAGAGTTACACTTTGTCCCGTTATCACCGAGCTAGTGAGTATTATTCTTCTTCTTTTTTATCTGTATTTGTTTTCAATTTTCCTTATTTTTTTTCATTTTTTAGTTTTATATTTACTTCAAAATAAAACTTTAATTTCATTAATTAATTTTTTAAAAAATAATTTTAATTAAAAATTAATGTGTTACACTATGATGAGTTAGATGCCACATTGTAAAAAATTTAACAGACTTCAAATTTAAAAAATTTAACAGACTTCAAATTATAAAAACACAAAACCACGTGATATCTTTTTTTCCCAATATTTTTTTAAGATTATGAAGTATAGATTCTCTAAATAGTGGAAAATAACTATATTTAACTAGACATGGAATATTATTATAAACAATTAAAAACTATTTATTTTCGGTATAAAATATTATTATAAACAATTAAAAACTAATTTTTCCGTACCATAAAGCAGACCATAACTTGCATTTCTATATCAATAATTAATTATTATATATTTCTCTAGAGATTTTCAATGCAACAGCAATTTTAAAATGTGCAAGTGGCTGGCCTTATTTGACTAAATTTAGACCTTATTCTTCTTCAATAAAACACGTTTTAATTATTTTCTTGATCTTCTCTTTCGTTATTGAGAAAATAAAAGGGTAACCATAAATAATTTTTTGATAATAAATCAGTGTACAAAAACTTAATTACTGGACATAAATGAAAATTTTAGTTATTAGATTAACACTAATCGTTTTATTGGATTTACATTCTTTCACTTATATTTCCTTAATAAAATTTTAATTTATTGAATTTAAATATAGAGTTGAAATTTGTACAAATTTAATTTGAACTTATACAAAATATTTATGTATTTATTTGTTAAATAATAATATTTTATCACTTCACTTTGAAGTACTCAAGATGAATTTATGTTAAGATGATAGCTTATATTTGTAGAAATATATATATATATATATATAAAATCTTAACCTCATTTGATTAAATGACTGAAAACTTATGAATGATAAGTAAGCTACACTAAATCATTTCCCATTTTTTTATGTATTCAATTAGAGCTAGTTATGCCTTAATGAAAACTAAATTTCGGTCTGTGTATTTAAAAATTATGTATATGGTGCATTATTGTTATTAATATTATTATTATTGTGTTCGAAAAAGCTCCAAGAAACTCAATTAATTTAATAGGGTGACACCTCACGACTCACTTGTTCTCGTCGGTTATAAATATAGCAGACTAGCGAGTGAATCAGTAGGGCATTTTCTTCTTATCTCTCTCTTCTTCTTTTTTTAGCTTGAGCTTGGGAAATGACATCTCCAAATCTTGAGAATGTTGGCCCTTCCACAAATGGGTGCTTGAAGAAGATATGCTATAAGGTAGTTGAAAAAGCCAGGAAAGCGAAGAAACTAGGACAAGATGATCCTAGAAAAATCATTCATTCATTAAAAGTAGGTCTTGCACTTACGTTGGTATCATTGTTCTACTACTTTAGACCAATTTATGATGGTTTTGGTGTTGCGGCTATGTGGGCTGTTTTAACAGTAATCGTAGTCTTCGAGTTCTCTGTGGGTAAGCTCAATGACTTCACATTTCTGTTATCGTAGCACAAGAGATTAGGATTTAAATTCATGATACTAAATTAAAAGTTGTTAACGAATAAAAAAACTGTGTTTTCTTATCTTTTTTTCCTTTCCTAAAAAAAAACTAAAACTTTATATGCATTGATCTTAATTGCAGGAGCGACAATTGGAAGAGGATTGAATAGGGTGTTGGCCACATTAATAGGGAGTTGTTTAGGATTTGGAGCTCACTGGATAGCAACTCATTCTGGAAAAACAGGAGAACCCATACTCATTGCTATTTTTGTGTTTTTATGTGGTATGTACAATTTAAGAAACTTTGACTCTAAATAGTTTTCATAATTAGAAGGTTGCGAGTTTGAGTACACTCCAAATTCAATTAATAAAATTAATATATATACAATAAAATCAATATTTGTTATCAGATTAAGAGTTAGCTTAATTAGCAAATAGATATTCTCTTGATGGTCTGAATGTTAAAGTTGATGGCTTGTACACAAGTAGATTTATAAGTAGATAAATATTAAAATCTATTTGCATAAAATTAATTAATTTATATTAGATCTAACACTCACTCACTTATAAGTTCTTTATAGTGAATGATTTATTTGATTTACCTTTTATTAGATCAGAAACGTGAATTTATCATACTACTTAAAAGTTAGCTCTTTATATCACTTTATAGGGCAACACAAATAATAATAATTTCTCTCTCTTAATTTCATTTAAAATAGGATGTTGATTTTTTTATTAATTATAATTTGTTTGGCTGCAGCTGCAATAGTTACATTTATACGATTTTTTCCGGAAATGAAGGCCAGATACGATTACGGATTGCTGATATTCAACTTGACTTTCTGCTTAATATCTGTGTCTGGTTATAGAGACGATGAGGTGATACACATGGCTCATAGAAGAGTAACAACTATCATTATTGGGAGTGTTACTTCTGTGATTATTTGTGTCCTAATCTGTCCTGTATGGATTGGAGAGGATCTTCATAATTTGGTTGCTGCAAATTTGGACAAACTTGGGAACTTCTTAGAAGGTAATTAAAATTTATTAAATATTGTTGGCCTAATAATGTCTATATATAGAAAGAGAAATCCTATACTTTAAGACAATATATTATATCTTCCTACCTTGTGGGACATAAATGTAAGAGAAAAAGAGTATAGAGTAAGTGTATATATATATATATATATATATATATATATATATATATATATATTTTGAATTAATTATATTAGAATTGGAGTTTGCACTCGCAATCTTATAGTGATAGAGATGGCTCTATCGTATCTCTCAAACCAATAATTTATGAAGTGAAATTTGTGCATAAGGATATAAATTTATTAATTTTAGGTTTGAATCTTGCTTAAGGTGGAGAGAGTAGGGTATGAATAATACAAATAACATTTTGCATATCAAAATATAATTAGTAAGTAATATATTCTAATAAAATGGGTTGATTAATTAATGGGTTAATTGCTATTTTTTCTTTATAAAATGACCAAATTTATTAAGTCTTGTTGACTTTTTAAAAATACACTAACCCTCCTGATAAATGTCACAATATATTATTAGACTATTCCATCCAATTTTTTCATTAGTCAACCCAGAAAGGACAGTAAAAAGACAAAAATGGTTTACCATTTATTTTTAAATAATTACATTTTATTTTTGTTTTAAAAAATATTGTGTAGGGTAAAAAAATTTATTTTCATATTTTTTATCAAATTTTAAAATAAAAAATAAACAAAAATATTTTTTAAAAAATATTTTTTATTTTTTATTTTAAAAAATAATTTAAGAAGAAATTACATTATTTCTTCTTAAATTTTTTAATACAAATAAAAAATTTATTTTCATATTTTTGACAAATTTAAAAATAAAAAGTAAAAATATTTTTTATTTTTTATTTTCAAATTTTTTATTTTTTAAAAAATAAAATAAAAAAATAAAAATATTTTTAAAAAGTATTTTTATAAAAATATGAAAAAATAATTTTTAGCCCTAAAAAAATATTTTTTTAATGTAAAATAAAATGTAATTAATTTAAATTAAAGAGTTTGGGGATTTCTATTTTTTTTTTGCCATTGTAAAATTGATTAACGGTAAAATTAAACGGAAAAATCTAGCAGTAATTTGTAACATTCATCGGAGCGAGTTAGTATATTTTTAAAAAATTAAAAAAAATTTAGTGTATTAAATCATTTTACATGAAAGAAATAGTAATTAACTCTTAATTAATTAATTACTTATCTTCAACTAATCAAAGAGGATAAACTTGCAGGATTTGGAGTTGAATACTTTGGAACATCTGAAGATGGACAAGCTAATAACACCGACAAGTCATTTCTTCAAGCATATAAAAGTGTGCTCACTTCAAAAAACAGTGAAGAAACTATGGTGGGTAAAGTATTCCTATTCCTGCAGCTTTTAATGCAAGCAAATCTTCTATTATAGATAGGTGATTGAAATTAAATAGGTACATTATTTAATTATTTTATCTATTTTTTGCAGGTTAATTTGGCTAGATGGGAACCATGTCATGGTCGCTTCAAGTTCAGACATCCTTGGAAACAATACCTCAAACTTGGAACTCTAACACATCAATGTGCCTACAAAATTGAAGCTCTTAGTTGCTGCATTAATTCCAAAACCCAAGTATGATAGCAAATACTTATAAAGCATAACAGTTCATGCATGCCTGTATGTTTATATATATTAACTTATTATTACTTGATTAAATTTGTGTAAACAATAACTGAACCGTTCATTTTTTTTATACCTGGAAATTCTTATAGCAGGAAAAAAAATGTCAAATGGCTTGAATATAACCTTGGCCTTCATGTATTGCAAAGACATTTTTTTTAAGGAATTACAAAACATGTTCTTAGCAATTTTATTTTTGATACATGAGACCCTTTTAAAGATGGGAAGTAGAATTGAAATTTCTAATTGCATATATTACGAGACAAATACTTAATCACTCAATCACTTGACTCCTTATACTTAATTATAATTGTATGTAGATGTAATGTATTAATTGAGTTTTTGTTTCTTGCAGACCCCAATGGGAATCCGAAACAAAATACAAGAGATATGCACAAAGATTAGTTCAGAAAATGGCAAGGCGTTGAAGGAATTAGCATCAACTGTTAAAACAATGACATTATCATCATTGGCAGATACCTACATAGCAAACTCAAAAGATGCAGCAGAAAGTCTCAAGTCTCTACTCAAGACCGGCGGCTTATGCGAAAATAGTTCCCTTCTGGATATAATTCCAGCTG
The DNA here is from genome assembly GCA_948193065.1 of Aleurites moluccanus. NCBI lineage: Eukaryota > Viridiplantae > Streptophyta > Magnoliopsida > Malpighiales > Euphorbiaceae > Aleurites > Aleurites moluccanus. Next base: position 20,001 of record CANXYC011882892.1, read on the forward strand.
CTACTGTGGCTTCACTATTGATCGAAATTATTACATGCACAGAAAATATATATGAATCTGTTCAAGAATTAGCGTTGCTTGCTCATTTCAAAAATGCAAATGCTACACAACAGCCACAATTACTTCACCGAGGAACAATACAACCAGTTTTAGACGGATCAAATCACATTATTACTATTGATATGCCATCTTCAGGTTCAATAGATGCTGGCACTTACTCGTTGACTACTGTTACTGGTAGACAGATGGAAGTTTAATTGTTTGTAGATTGTTCCTTTTCTTTATATATATTTTTTTGAGATCAAGGTAACAAATGTGTTACCTCTGCAGGCAACACAAGACTACTCAAATTGTTTTGGTAAATTTTTAACGATTTTGAGTTTTTTTTTTTGTTTATTTTTTTTAACTCTAATGTTTATTTGGAATAAACGAATTAGAAATATAAAATTATTTCACCTTAATTTTAATGGTGTGACAATTATAGAGTAAGAGTAAGTATAACACATTACTTGCAGAACACATTATATATATATATATATATATATATATATATATATATATATATATATATATATATATATATATATATATAACTCAACATATAATCTCTCAATTATGTATATAACTCACAAATATAAAACT
>CANXYC011882960.1:0-14361 GCA_948193065.1 Aleurites moluccanus
ATATATATATGTTATACTATGAATAGAAATGATTTGATATTCAAATATGCATATATTAAGTTGATATTGGAGATCCAGAGGGATCATTGATTTGAGAGTTGATGATGATATATATTTGAAGTGTATTTACATGTTTTATAGCTAGGCATAGTCATATTATAGATGAGATGCTGTTGAATTTTCTGCAGCATTAGTAAGCTATTTAAGCTTCTTACATGAATTGCATGCCATATAGTATAGTTAATTGGATTCTTCGCGGTACTGGTAGCTTAGGCAACACCCGTACCCTAGGAACATCGCGGCTCCCAGGTTGGGTCGTGACACCTTCGAACTTAGCCATAAACTATTTTTAACTTGTCCAAATGATTCTTTAGCACTTTAAAGATAAAAAAAATAACAAAACACTAGTTTGGATCCTTAGTTAGTTATAAGTTATAAAGGCTTAGTAACCTTGTCGATCCATTTTCTTGTAAAAAAATCATATTTTGTAAATATAATTGAATCAAACTCATTTATTCTTCAACTAATATTCTTTTAGTAATGAATTTCATTTAGCATTTTGATATCCAGTGTAGCTCTGGCTCAAACTTAAGTGTGAGATATAATCATGTTTTCCTTAGTAATGTGCCACAACCATTGTAAAGACTAGGATGAACTGAATCATGAGTCCTTTTTAAGGATTTTTGGTGCTTTTTGAGAATCATGAAGCCATGCATGCCCAACTCACCACTGAACAAGGGAAAAAGCAATATTTCATATTTTTGTTGAGGATTGGCATGACTGAATCATAAAATCTTTAACAAGAGAATGCAATCCTTAAGCAAAAACTGGTATCTTTGGAAGAAGTACTTCTCGAGAAGACTGGGACGAATAATAAAACCCTTTTGGAACATTAAAGGTGAACCACAGAGCCTTTTTTGGAACATAGAGGCATGAATACTTTCTTAGGGAGGCCGAATCATAGATCCCTGCTTGGAGAAGTTGATGGATGGTTCCTCCCTTAAGGAGGACGAATCATGGATCCCTTCTTGGGAAGGCCGAATTATGGTCTTTTAGTTGAGGAAACATAATCATAATCCCTCGTTTGAGGAGACCAAATTATTTTTTCTTTAGTGGTGTACCATAGTGTGAGGCCTCGCAGGGCATCAGTCTAGTTCGCTAAGAATCAAAACACTTCTTCGGGGCTAAGTCCCATATGGAAGTGGCTCTCGATTTTTCTTTTTTTGGAAGGTTGTTCTTTTGTATTTTGATTTTGAAAGTTTCAGGGAGTCATTACCTTAATTTATTTTTGTTGGAAAATATAAGGAAAAATTCTAATTTTGACTTCAATTATTATCCAATGAAAAAGTGCACTGGAGCTTCGAATTGAGTTCAAATTCGGAAACTAGATTTTCAATTAAGGAACTTGAATTTGGCTTTAATTTAATTATGACTTAAAAATATCATTCTTTTATGTGAACAGTTAATTGGATGACATTTATTAGATGCAAAATAATAAATAAATTGGAAAAGCAATAAACCATTTACTCAAAGCGATAAAGAATTTAAAATAATAATTTAAATTACTAAAATAAGAGATATTAAATCTAACTTTTATAAGTTCTAGGTTAATCATGCATTCTCTAAAATTACTTAATTAAACAATATAAAAGCAAAATAAAAGAGAACAAAGGGGGAAATAGTTTTTTGGGTTTTTTTGGATTTGATGCTTGATTTATAGCATGCCTATGTATCTCTTCAAATGGGAATCAAAATCCGCATAATTCACTCTTCTTGCGAAGGGAGTTAAGTCTAATTTGAAAAAAGTTTTGACTTTAAGTCTAATTAAAAGACAGATTTTGAGTTACTTTAAGTCTGATTAAAAGTTTAATTTTATGTATGATAGGTCTGATTTATCATATTTTTGGTTATTTGATGCTCATTTGATGCTCTATCAAATAAAGGGAGAAGCAATTTAAGATGCCTTAAATTGAAAAGAGTTGAATTAAGAGATGTATACCTTTTTTTTTGTGTTTTTCGAGATAGAGGCAGTCAAATGGTCTTATTGGATTGGAGTTCCAGTCTTCCTAATATATTACAAAGAGAAATTTAATTAGTCCAAATTTTCAAAGTTATAATAAGGGAATTTAGTCTTTAAAAAAAATTAATTTGAGACTCCGCAAGCCAAAATTCTTCTATTCTTTTAATTTAAAGAGAATTAAAGAAATCGATTTCAGCTCTAAGAGAGCTAAATCACTTTTATAAGAAATATTAAATTGGAGAGAGCATATAGAGTTAGCTAGAGAAAAAAAAAAAATCAATCTAACTAATCAAGGTGTAAGGAAAAAATGAAAGGGGGGGGCGGAGGGATTTATAAAGGCAGGAAGGGGTAGAATAGGAATTTGGGTTGGCATATCCTCCAATAAGTGGCGGCAGCATGCACAGCTAAAAAGCCTCCCGGCCGGCAACACCGCCAAGCCGGACTAGCTGCAGCTAGGGGTGTTCATGGTTCGGTTTGGTTAGTTTAGAGCAAATATTTCTAACCAAACCAACAAAGTTGGTTTTTAAATACTTCAACTCTTAATCAAACCAAATAATGATAAAAAATATCCAAACCAAAGCTATTTGAATTTGGTTTGGATAGTCAATTTGGTCAGTTTAATAAAAGTAATAAATAAAATAAAATAAAAAGAATTAAAGAGATCATAAAATTTAACAAACATTAAAATAAAATCACATTAACAATAAACTTTATCAATATTATTAAAAAAAAATTATATACTTGAAAATCTATAGCATAATAATAATAAAATTAGAATGAAATATCCCTCCAAAAAATTAGTAATGATCAAAATAACAACACAAAAATCCCCCAAAAACATAGAAATTCAGTAAATATTTTTAACTTCTAGAAAATTTAAAGCATAATTTGCATATTAATAAAGTAAATCTTTGCTCAATCACATTGTTTGCAAAACATTCATCCATCCAAAGTAGCTTATTCCAAATTGGACTTAACACTTAATTTTGAGAAGTCTACAAGTAAAAGAAAAATTAAATTAGATAACATTTTATGCAAAATAGAATAGCAAAATATATGAGCATAAATTTCTACATTGCAATATATGCAGGAATCATTATTGTATGCTGAATTTTTAACATAATATGCAGAATTCATTATATGCAAAAATATTTTTAAGAGTATTAAAGTATATATCTAAAAAAATATATAGTTTTATTATATTATTGGTTCGGTTTGGTTTAATTAAATTTTTATTTTCTTAAACCAAAATCAAACCAAAAGTTCAGTTTATAAAAATTTTAAAACGATAACCAACCATGAAACAACCTAAACCATGATTTTTGGTTTGGATTGAATTGGATCGATTCAGTTTGGTCGGTTAGGTTAATTTTTGTGCAGCCCTAACGGTAGTTATGATAGACTGGCAATTCTGAGTTTTTTGGGCCTTTTTTTGAGTTTTTCGATTCGGCGACGAGTCCCATTTGGTTTGATGTGAGTTCGGTTAGGTCTGGGGGCCCCGAAGGTCCATGAAAGTTTAATTGTTCCATGAATAGCTTGATTCTTCCTCCAAATCCTGCACTGGTCTGGTTATATGCAATAAGGTATAAAATCACATGTTCACACATAGCCATTGTAAAGACTAGGATGAATAGAATCATAAGTCCAATTTAAGGGTCGAATCATGGATCCTTCTAAAAGAATCATAGCTCTGTTTTAGGACAATTGAATCATGATTCTTTTTGTGATATTGTACTCAAGAGGACAAAATCCTAGTCTTAGAGTTGAGACCGAATCATTATCTCTAATTTGAGAGGACTGAATCTTTATCCCTTATCATAGATTCAACGGGAGCAAATTCTACTTATCTAAATCTTTATCCCTTTAGCTCTTATTGTATATTTGCTCTTGTTATAATTTTCATTTGGTTTTTGTTTTCATCTAAAAGGGAGAGATTGTTAGTCCCAAAGATATATTTTATTTTGACGATTAATAAAACTCATATGAAAATTAGATTATTGTGCTCTTTATGCTTATCTAAATTTGGGTTTAGAAGACATGATATCAAGGATTTCAAAAAATGTATTTCAAAAGAAGAAATAATTAAGAAGACTGAAGATATTAATTATGGAGGAATCCTAATATCAAGACATTATCTAAAGCCTCAAGATAGACTTGAAGATTTGAGAAATTTAAGTCATTTATATATCCAAGCAAGTCTTTGCAAGTAACGAGAATATATTCAAAATTGAAAAGTTGAAAACCTTATCTTAGAATGTAAGAGTAAAGATACTTACTAAACTTGTGAAATTAGTTATCGGTCCAAAATTATCTTTTTATAAAGTCAAAATAATTTTTTCAAAAGATAGAAATCAATTTTTGAAAATCAGGATAAAATTAGATTATTTTTCTAAAACACTACTTTTCATCTAATTTTTTATCTGCTGGTATGTGCCTTTTTGGTAAAATCTTTCTTAATTCTTCTTAAATATTTAGTGATTTTATTATTTAAAAATATTTCTTTTTAGTCCAAAATATCTCCCATTTGAATATTCTTCAAATATATATATTTTTATATGGAAAGGAAATTAAAATATTTTTTGTTTTAAAATATTTATTCTCTATATTGAAGGAAATTTAAATAATTTTCTTTGATTTTATGTTACCTTTTAAATGATTGGAACTTTTGCAAATTAGGAAAATATTTTTTGGAATAAATTAAAATTGATTTATTCAAAGTTTAACTTTTTTGTGAATTGATTTAATTGATATCAAAGTCCAATTGCTTATAGATCATCTATCTAATTTTAACTATGTTAATATTTTATTTTAATTTAGTTGATTTAATTTTAATCTATGTTGTTTATTAAAATTTGTTACATTTGATTTTTGATAAAATATTGTGCTTGATTATTCTTTGAAATTTAATATTGAACTTATTGAATCTAAAGAACTTAAAAATTAAAGTCTTAAATTGACTCCAAAAATTTTAAATGTACAATTCACCACTCTTAAGCGTTTTGCACATAACAAAATTTTGGCTTTCAATTATATACTCTACTTTTAAATTGCTTTCTCATGTTAAGCAGAGCTCAAAACTAGCAAGGAGGAATATCAAAATATCACTTCTGAATTTATTTTTTTAACTAATACTATTTGTTCTCTTTCCTAAAATTTGTAATACACAACAGAGCTAGAAAACAAACTTAGGAAAGCTATACAAACGAAGACTATAACCAAAACTATTAAAAGAAAACAAATCTTATAGACTTCATAATTATTATTTTTTTTTTTTTAAAAAAAAAACAATGAAATAATAATTTATCCTTATAACATAGTTCTCTATTTAAGATAAATTTTTCTTTTTTTCTCCATTCTAATTTAAAGTATATTACTCTTTCCGTCTCAAAATAAATATCTTAATTTTTTTTTTGTATGTTTTAATTTAATTATCTCATTTTTTAATTTAAACAATATTTTATCTTAACATTTTAATAATATTCTCATATATTTGGTATTATATAATTAATGTAAATTTAAAAAAATAAAAAATATTTATTATCTTTTAAAAAATTAGGAAATAATTGTATTTAATTAGAAGAGATATATTAAAATAATAAATAAGATAATTTTACTTAATTAGAAGAGAATAAATGTTAAAATAGTTCAAAAAAAATTTTCTTAATATTTATATATTTTATAATTATGATATTTATTTTGAGACGAAAAGAGTATAATTATAATTATAAAATAATATTAAATTTGAGTTTAATTAATTAATTTAGAAGTTTTACATTATGAATATTAATAAGATAAGATAAGAAAAGAAAAAGTATTGTATTCTAAGACATATTTTTTAAAAATAACAGAATCATAACCAAACTCTATGATATTTTTATCTAGTTTTCATGTATCATTCTTTCATATACATATATTTGTGTATTTTATGGGTAATTTACTTTTACTCAAATTCAACTTCTATACTGTATTTAAAATTTTTATTTATTTTTTAAAGAAAACTTTTATTTATTTATTGTATATAGTTTGAGATTTTTTTTTTATTTCTAGAGTTTTGAAAACTAATTGGTCTTTAAAATAATATTATTTTCAATAATTAATTTAGATATGTTTTTAAATATTTCAATAATTAAACAATTAATAATTCAAATTAAAATACTAATAAAATTCAAACATATATATGAAAAAGAATAGAATTAAGATAAAATAATAAAAGAAGTAGAATTCAAATTTTTTACATAATTAAATCAATTTACAATGCAATAAAATATAAAATAATATAGATAATTTTATTATTGGTTTTCAAATTTTAATAAATATTTTATTTTTATTTATTCATCAAGTATTAAAGTCAATATTATAAATGTTAAAAAATATATATATAGTTTGCAAAACGTGCACGTATAAAACTAGTTTTAATATTTAATTATACATCTAAAATAATTACTAAAAATTTTAAATTTTATAATAATATTTATATATTTTCACTTTTTTACCATATAACAATTACATACAATATTTTTAAGTAACAATCCGAGAAGTAATTATTTTTAATTTCAATAAAATATATTATTATTTTTAAAATTTAAAATTGTGATATTTGAATTTTTTTTTATATTCGTAAATTTTTTTAATTCTTAAAAATAATATTATATAAATAATTTTATTTTATTTTTTAATATTCAAAAATAAATAATCGATTGTGAATCTATTATTTACGAGAATATATAATTATACTTAAATTATGTCTCATTGTGTATATAAATAAATAATTTAAGTTGTTTATAGTTATACTTTGATAGTTAATAAATAGTTAAAAATATTTATATAAATATTTATTGAGAATAAAAACATTTATTAGATAAAAATATTATTCAGATATTAAAATAATAAAAAAAAATATATAGATCTAATCAAATGACAGGTGTGTGAGTATGATATGCCCACAAGCAATTCAATAATGTTAAATAGAATATTCAAAATAATACTAATCTAATCAAATAAAAATAAAAACAAATGCTAAAAGACGCAACCGATTCCTCTGAATCCACGTTCTCCTTCCAACTTCAAGCCCATTACCCAACATTATTTTTTTCTTCTTAACTCAGGTTCTCTCATTATTCAAGTCACATATCTCTCTGTATCATTTTAAAACCAGACTCAGAATCAAGATTTGATAGTTTTTTCCATACTCATATGGCTTCTTTGAGCTTTACCCAGATCAGAGGCAGGAACTCTGTTGCCGAATTTGCTGCTTTAGGGACTCGGCGGACTTTTTTAACCACTCAACGCCTGAAAAAAAGAGTTGGGTTCTTGAGGGTGGTGGCTGATGCTGACTCTGCTAGTGCTGTTCCACATAATCCTGATTTGAGTGTCACTGTTAATGGTTTGAACCTGCCTAACCCATTTGTTATAGGCTCTGGTCCACCGGGCACCAACTATACAGTGATGAAGCGTGCTTTTGACGAAGGCTGGGGTGCTGTGATCGCCAAAACTGTGAGTCTTCTCTTCTTTGTTATCTTTCTAAAATTTATATATCACACAGAGAAAGATAGAATTCTCTTTTTGAACTGTAACTTGATGTTGAAAGTTTATTTCTTGCAAATAGTTATTTTCTCAACAGGCAATTTTTTTTTATTTTTTTTTAATGTTTTTGTTACAATTTTGAAATTTGGTGTTTGATCTGAATTTGGTAGGTTTCCCTGGATGCAGCAAAAGTTATAAATGTAACTCCTAGATATGCCCGGCTAAGAGCAGGTGTAAATGGCTCAGTCAAGGGGCAAATAATTGGGTGGGAGAATATAGAACTTATAAGTGATAGACCTCTAGAAACTATGTTAAAAGAATTCAAGCAATTAAAACAAGAATACCCAGAAAGGATTCTTATTGCTTCTATCATGGAGGAGTATGACAAAGCTGCTTGGGAGGAACTTATCGATCGAGTAGAGCAAACTGGAATTGTAAGCTAAAGTTATCTGATTCTTTATGCTTATGACATTCTTTGAACTAGATGCTTTATATAACTTAAAATTCCTGAAAATTTTCTTAGGATGCCATTGAAGTCAATTTCTCGTGTCCTCATGGTATGCCTGAACGGAAAATGGGTGCTGCAGTCGGGCAAGACTGTGCACTTTTGGAAGAAGTTTGTGGATGGATAAATGCAAAAGCTACAGTACCAGTTTGGGCAAAGATGACTCCTAACATCACAGACATAACACAGGTCATTTTCATCTTTTATCCTCGTACTGGTTGTATTATTTAGACTTGATCTTGAAACGTATAGATTGGAGAAAGGTAGCATGTGCATGTTATAAGCAATATGCACATCAAATCCAAGTGAAACGTGCAAAGTTAGCTTGCTTGTATCCAAGTGATTTCATAGTTTTTGATCCTTATTTCTTGATTTTGTGGTTGTTTTGCTTCATCATTTCATTTTCTATGTTTCAATACGAGTGTATGATATGCTTTCTAGCATTTAAACAAGCAATCATGTGGTGTCACCTCTGCATTCTTTCATCTTGACGCATGCTAATAATGAGCAAACATAAATATGGTAAAGAAGCTTTCTAATGAAATATTCTGTGAAAAACTTTTTGCTGTAAATTTAGGAAGCTCTAATTAAATTTAATCTCTCTATTAAGAAACGACTGAGGACAGAGTTGTATTAGCTATTATTTATCTTGAATTTAAAATGGAAAATAATTAAAAAATGTGTCAACTAGGAAGTGTATAATTTCATAATGAATTTGAACTTAGAACCATATTGATGTAATTGGTGTACTGTGTAATTTTACGTTCCAATATTAATTTGTCAAGCCTTGGGCATGCCAATGTGTTAATGCTATTCTAGAAAGGTCAGGGTTAACACCTTGGACAGGCTGATTAGCTTGCTTTGTCCTAAAAGGTTCCCATTCTATCTATTACTAGAATCTGTTAGGATAAATAGGGATTTATATCTAGAATAGGGCTCAAGCCTCTCCTGATGTTGTAGAAACCTCTCCTGATGTTGTAGAGACAGGTACGCTCTTGTATGATTAACTATTTTATTTCATTCTATAACTTACTAGAAACAAATTTCGTAAAATATCTGAAAAAAATTAAAAATTTCACTTCCTTTGAATATCTGGATGGTGGAATCAGGTTCCATGCTTTCCCTGTATTTGTTGAAAAACACTTCTATGATAAAAAACAGAATACAGTATTAATATAGACATCTGTTACATCTTTCTATCCTGCTGTCTCTTGTTTATTTTTCTTATGCACCTCCTTTGCCTCTATAAAAAAGAATATGCTCATTACTTGCTACACATGCATTATGTTGTGGGTTAAGTTTGAACACCAGAATGATTCAGTTTTTCTTTGTTGTGTAGCCAGCTAGGGTGGCACTAAGCTCAGGATGTGAGGGGGTATCTGCGATTAATACCATCATGAGTGTAATGGGAATCAATCTGAAAACCTTACGGCCGGAGCCTTGTGTTGAGGGGTTTGCATTGTTAAAAGCAATTACAGTTCCAATTTAACTGGTATCATCACAAATTTATGTACTTTGATTTTGCTGCCAGATACTCAACTCCGGGGGGTTATTCTTCCAAAGCAGTTCACCCTATTGCACTTGCGAAAGTCATGAATATTGCCAAAATGATGAAATCAGAATTTAATGATGAGCAATACTCACTTTCTGGTATTGGAGGTGTTGAAACAGGTGGAGATGCTGCTGAGTTTATTCTTCTTGGAGCAAGTACAGTTCAGGTAGGCTAGGATAATGTTTTGCTGCTTTATTTCATCTTCCATGATTGCAACTTTCATATTTCATTGGTCAATAACTGTTAGCAATTGGTTGTCTGATGAATCATGATTGTATAAGGTTTTGAATTTTAAACTCTTATTGTAGTTTCCAAATTCTGCAATATTAGAATTACATTAAGAGTCCTGCTGTACTCTTTTATTTGATTTCTTTGCGGATGAAATTCCCCTTGTATAATAAGCAAATGATTTAATTTGTTTTGTTAAATGCTACCTGCAACAGTAAGGCTGTTTCTTTATGACTGGAAGATCACAAATTGCAGTTGTGAAAAGGTCCTCTTTGCAAAAATGCAAGGGGAAGGCTGTATATCGTAGATGACCTTCCCCCCGACCCTTGCAATTCTCAATATAAAAAGATTCAAAATATGATTGTTACATATTATGAATTGGGACTTAATATTTTGATATTTTCTAAAAATCAATGTGCAAAATATGATTTGCTACATATTAAGAACTATAGTTTGTAGCTATACAGACCTGCCTTATCATAGTTGTCAGTGTACAAAGTGAAGGAAATTTTCAATTATAATGATGGGAATTGTATCTTTGAGAGTGAAAACTATGATTATAATGATGGGAATTGCCGGAATACTTCACGTGATTTTTGTGATCATACTATTTGAATCAAGCTATTGATTAATCAACAACTTTGAGATGCAGCTTCTTGGCTATTGGTAGTTAAATTCTACCTCGTGGTGGTATTGTGATAATTCTTGTTGAAAAGAGCCCTTTCAACTTTCCTCTCAAGTAAGAGAACATAAGAAGCTCTTAAGTTACTAAACCACCACAAGCACATTTTCTATTTTTCAGAAAGCAGTTTATGTGATTTTATTTTTATATAGTTCTTACAAAATGACGAGAAATTTTCTTGCCATATCTCAGATTCTCAATGATATGCACAAGCATTTAAAATCTCTGATTTTTAATTGTAGGTCTGCACCGGGGTTATGATGCATGGATACGGCCTTGTTAAGAAACTTTGCGAGGAACTGAAGGATTTCATGAAAATGCACAACTTCTCATCAATAGAAGACTTCAGAGGGTATGCATTTTACTGGAGAAGTTTTACTGTCTATTGTGCAAAGAAGATAAGAAAGTTTTTAGCTGCATTTCATCTCAAATTCGTCATTTTCATTTTGTTCTTTCTCAGGGTGTCTCTCGAGTATTTTACAACTCACACAGATTTGGTAAGACGACAGAAAGAAGCCATTGAACTCAGGAAAGCTGTCAAAAAGGGTTTGCAGTCCGATAAAGATTGGACAGGAGATGGTTTTGTGAAGGAGACAGAAAGCATGGTTTCCAACTAAATTGCCAAGCAAGTATGATAAAAATAAATTGGGTATTTTACCTTTCAGTTATGTTGATATTTGAACTTTGAGTTCTGTTTGAACAGGTAAAGCATTGAAACATTTGAATTAACTTTTCTCATGCTTGTGTTGTCCTTTTAGTTGATGTAAAGCAAAATCTAAACTGTCCACATTAGAATGGAATGCATTTTCAGTGTATTTCACACTCATTTACGTGTGTTCTGATAAAAAATTACTATTGAAGTTTATGTCTTTAATTTACAGTGGGTCCCATGATCAGTGAAAATTTTATTTATTTATAGGTCTGCTTGCTATCTTTAATTTAATTTATGCTTTTGTTTACGTAGGAAAGTAATCTTAATGTTTTTTTAGCTTTGGAAATTATTGAGATAAGAATTATCTTTTATTTTAGTTTAAAAAAATATATATTTTTCTTAATATTTGATTAACTGTACCCTCATTTAGTATAAATGAATTCTATAAAATTCATTTATAAATTTATAAATTTATATTTATTTTAAATTCAAATTCATTTAGAATTCTAAATAATTAAATATATGAAATTGAAAATAATTAAACTAAATTTTATCAAAATAATTATATTTTTTAATGAATTTTACAATTTTAAACTAATAAATTTTAGAATACTAAAATATCTTTATTAATTTTAATATTTCTCTCTTTTTATTAATTAATTATTTTAAATTTCTTTTGAAAATGACTCACTTTTTTTTTTAAATATATGTATTTTTTTATTTTTAAAAACATATTTATTTTTTAATTTATTTGTTTAATTTTTTATTAAATATTTACTTAATTATTTTTATTTTTTATTTATTTTTCATATTAAAATAAAAATATTTTATTTTTTATTTTAAAATTATAATAATTTAATATTTTTTTAATTCTTATGTCAGAAAATATAAATTATAAATATTTTAAAATGATAATTTTTTTCTCAATCGTATTTGATTAATAACGGTGGATAACGTTAAATTTTCAGTTTTATAATTTATCCATCCTTATCATTCCATTTAATATAAATCAAAAAAAAAAAATTATATAATTATTTTAATTACTTTTACTTTTTAATTTTATTACAACTTAAAATTTTAACTCGAATCTCTTAATTTTTTTTAAGTATAAGTTAGATATTATAATTAAATAATTTTAATAAATTGCATTTAGAATATTTAAAATAAAAAATTAAATATTTAATTATATTTTAATTACTTTTATATTTTTAATTTAACTACAACTCAAAACTTCAGCTCTAAACCTTATAATTTTTAAATATTGATTTGAAACTGTGGTTGAATAATTTTTAACAAACTGTATTTATAATTAATTTAAAAAAAATTATATTTTTTAATTTTTTAAAATTATAGTTTACTAAGAGTTATAGTCGATTTTAATCGAATTGGAGTCTTAGATAAAATCGAAATGAAATTTTTTAAATAATTTATTTTTTTAAATAATAATAAATATAAACCCATAAATATAAGTAAAATATACATATATAGTAGTTATATTTAGATATTTTTATATTATAATAAAATGTGCAATAATATTTTATTCAATTAAATACATAATCTTTATTTTTAAAAAAAATAAACCATTATAATAATAAAATATTACATAATTTATTAACAAAGAAAAATATTAATAATTTTTTTCATAAATATTATAATTAAAGATTTTGAAATGAAGAGAAGTAGAAGTAGTTAATTGATTTTTTTTTTCAAATTCTTTTATAAGTATAAATTTTTTAATAAATTTAATTATTTATGAACAAAATTGTATTTTGTTTTTTAAAAAATAGTATATATAAAGAGTATTATTGATAAATATTAAATTGAATTATAAATAATTATATTTTATTAATATAATATGAAATTTAAAAAAAAAAAGATAAATAAATAATATACTTATAAAAATATTTTTTATTAAGTAAAATATTAAAATAAATTTTAGAATTATACAAAATACAATATTCATTTCATTTGAAATAAATTCTATATTTGATATTTAATATATAAAATATAAGAATTTATTTATAAATAAATTATATTTAAAATTTATTTATAAATAAAATAAATTTTTTTGATAGAATTGAATTAAACATATCGGTAATTTATATTAAAATGATATATTATTTTCAAGTATAATTTTTAATTTAATGAATAATTTTATTTAATTATTTAGAAATATCTATTGGTGTATAATATTAGAATTTTTCAATTTTTTATAATTTTATTTTAATTTTTAAAAATATATTATTATACGTCAAACTTTTAGAACTCAATATGATTCGCTAAAAAATAATTGAAAATCGAAATGGGTGTGTAGACACGAAAATTTTGAATTTAATATATTTTAGCCCATTAATTAAATGTCAAAAAATTGCTTCTAGCTAATTAAATTTATTTCGGGCTAACAAATAAGTTTTGGCTCAATAAAATATTGATTAACTAATTAATTAATCAATTAAAATTTAAATGAATTTAAATAAATTTAAGTTGATATCAAATTATTCTTAACAATTAAATTATTTGGTCTTTTTTTTTATTTAATTGAATTTAAATTAAATTATATTTGAACCAATTAAATTAATTTTAAATCATTAAATCGATATAATATATAATCAATTAAAATAAGTCATCAAATATTTATGATGCAGTGGGAATCAAATAAAAATATATTGAGTATACTAATCAAATTACATTTTTCAGTCTAATCGTATCTCTTACTTCCCACTAAATAGGAGCTTTCTTTCATGATATTATAATTAGTGGGGTTAATTTCACCTGTAATTGTTTATTACAATGTGACATAAATATATTTTATTTAAGTGTCACGGTCCGTATTCTCCGTCAACTTATTAACGGACATTATAAGTGACATTACAAAACCTTTTTAAACTTTTTTTCCCACGTTACTTGAATTCTTCTCTCAAACACATGTGATTTTTTTTTTTTTTTTGGCTAATGATTCAAATTTGAAACTATTGAAATTAATGTTTTTAAAATCACACCGATTAAAAAATCAATAAAAATAAAAGGTCAAATATTTAATCGGGGTCAAATTTGTTAAATTAAAAAAATCGATATATATATATATATATATATATATATATATATATATATATATATATATATATATATATATATATATATATATATATATATATATATAAAATAATATATAATATATATATATAATAAAAAAAAATAT
>CANXYC011883985.1:0-23143 GCA_948193065.1 Aleurites moluccanus
TTACCCATCATCATCATTTTGGCCAAAACAAAAGTTCCACCAAATGGATTTGTTTCCATTAATTAATCACTAATTCATATCATACACATCAAATACAACTCATTTGAACAAAAACATCCATCAAAATCATACTTTGATTCATATTTCTTCATATTAAGGTTTTCTTCCAACTTTTAATTTCTCTTCCAACCAAAACATGTTTTGGATACTAAATAACATCAAAGAATATCTTAAGAACATAATTAAACCAAAAGAATGGTAAAATCAATCACTTACCAAAAGTTCTTCAAAAACTTTCAAGCTTTGATTCTTTGCTTTTTCTTATTTTTCCTTAGAATCTAAAGCTATATTTGTGTTTAAAATGATTGAATTAGTTTGTTTATATCAAAAACTAGAAGAAAACAACTTGATTTGGTGTTCCAT
Source organism: Aleurites moluccanus (assembly GCA_948193065.1). Taxonomy (NCBI): domain Eukaryota; kingdom Viridiplantae; phylum Streptophyta; class Magnoliopsida; order Malpighiales; family Euphorbiaceae; genus Aleurites; species Aleurites moluccanus. The sequence continues at coordinate 424 of CANXYC011883985.1, forward strand.
CAAAGTGCCTGAAACCTATGAAAGAGGAAAGAGAAATGTTTGAATGGGAAATGGCTAAGGAAGAAGATGGAGGTGGAAAAAATCAAATAAATATCAATGGCATAATCTTATACATTGAGCTTATGATAAAATTTGTGAAACCTAGCTTACTAACCATTCATTTCTTCATCTTTTCATCCAATGGTTTGATTTAGATAAGTCTAGGATGATACCATAGACTTGCATACACCATATAAGTCTATATTTCAAAGGAAAAGACTAAATTACCCTTAGTTCAAATGAAATCCCTAAACCGAGCAGTTTTGCCCGGAATTATTTTCTACCGGGTTTAATTCTCCAACAAAATTTCAAATAAATGTAATATCATCATTTTCATGTCCTAATATTCTTTTTGACCTTTAAATATAACATTAATTTCCATAAACTTGAAAGGGGTGTGAAATGTCCATTTTGCCCCCAGTTCATCAAAAATTTAATTTTTTTCGATTTCTTCCTAACAGCCTTTAAACCACTTTTATACGCATAATACTTCCTAAAACATGCATATACATTCAATTCAAGCATAAACATGCAATAATACACAACTTTCAATCAAAGAAAAAATCTCATAGGTTTACCCTTTATGGTTCAGGTTCTAAGCTTTAACTAAAGTGTTACAAACCTAGATGTTTCTTTGGCTGTTTCGGAGTCTAAGGTTGGGCATTTCCTATCTTTTAGGAAACTACCCTATTTGGGATATGATCTAGCTAGTTTCATTGTTCATGGGGTAGAGTTAGTCTCATTGCAGTGATTACTGAGTTTTAAGACCTTGAAGATCCTATGAAGTAAAAACTCAGGATGCTTGCATTGGTTTTCTATCGAGCTGTTGGATGTCTAATTTCCAGTACTCCTAGTTAGGGAGATATTGAGATAGTAGAGTTGGTGACTCAGATGGAGCAGGGGTGTACTATAGCAAGTCTGATTTTAGCTGAGGCCTTCATGAGTTTGGATACTAATTACATAGTGTAGCGGGTCCTAGTTCGTGAACCCCGTCATTCTTTATGTTTTGACACTTTTATCTTTTCCTTTGGTTGTTTTTCTATTTAAACCCTCTGGTTTCTAACTTATATTTTGGGATGACTTAGGTATGGTTAAAAGATCATCTCTAGGTAGGGTCCTCTAGATAGGTTACCTTATTTAACTACTAGGTACTGCATGTGCCAGACCCTGATCTGCTTTGATTCACACAGAGAGTGGACTGCTTGACTGTTGGAATTAGATCCAGACAATATTTTGTGGTATTGCCCTTAGTATGAGATTTGTTCTTTTATGACGATGAGTTTTAGCTATAGGATGGTGTATTTAATAGGTATGGGCTCTTCTATCACAGCACTATGATTTTGAGGCAAATGGGTCAGTCACAAAGTATTCCTCTAGACGAAGCCATTTTCCCTTCATCTGTGATTAATGTTGCTATGGCTCAAGCCATAATAAATGGCTGAAGGAGGTTTATGCATTTTGATAGACCAACTAGTTTGTCAAATAGGTTGGGGGGGATATGATACTTGGTTCATTTCGTCGGTTTGGCCTACTGAAATGATTAGGCGATCTACCTTGATAAAGGAACTAGAAGCAAGGATAAAGAAGAATGACGGAGCTATGACTACTATGGAAAAATCAACTGGTGGAATGGTAGAGACACTAGAGATAAACAAGGAGACAGTTGACACTAGAGGTGCAGAGACGATGACTATAGATAGAGCTTCTGATAAAGCGCTTGGAAAAAGACCAGTTGATGATTACTCAGATGATGACAGGGATATCCATCATAGAAGGAGAAGGACTTATAGTTAGGATTTATTTGCTTTTCTGTTTTGCTTCTATCTACCTAGGATTAGATAGGACTTTATTTTGACATTTCATTTGGACTTTATGATTTTAATAAAACAAGACGAGAGTTGGTTTTTGATTTATGACACTGACTTTTTTTAATGGAATGAATGAGACAAGAATTTTGACTTGTATGGTTGAAACGAGATACGAATCCATGATAAATGGGATGATGATTTATGACTTCGTCAAATAAGATAATCAAAATGAGACTTTTTTTTTCTTTTGCTTTTTATTGATCTAATTTTTGCCTAAGCCGCCCTTTTGGATTTTTGACTCGCCGAGCTGCTCTAATTTTTACGTAAACCACCTTATTCACGTTTTCAACTCAGTGAGCAAGAGTCAATTAACTTTGGCATAAAAAATGATAATTTTATTTATGTTTTGGACCGTACCCATAGTGGGTTGTCTATATATCTTTGTTTACATTTTTATATCTTAATTTTTTTTTCGGGAGAATCAAGTCCTCATAGTTCTGTTTACATACTTCATCATACATAGTATTTTTTAAGCTGATCTAAATTACATAGGTTTGAGAATTCATTCCCATCAAGGTCTATGAGTATGCCTCCTCCGCCATATGTATAGACCTGCCTAGCTAGGTCAAACTTTTCCCCTTGGATCATGAATTGGAGCTATGATTTCCTTCATGACAAAGTTTTCTTCTGCTAACCCTCTATTGGTCACCCTTTTGTTGAAATGTCTAGCAAGCCTCTATTTATAACCTCTAATATGATATAAGGCATCCATCCTTTTCTTGTCTATGACGTTCAACTAATTATGATATCCTCTGATCCATTCTGCTTCATCTAGCTGACTCTCGCACATGACCCTGGCAGATCAGATTTGCATCTTAATTGGAAGAACTGTTTTTATCCCATAAACTAAGGAATATGGTGTTGCCCTGGTCGAGTGTGGATGGAAGTTGAATTTGTAATGTTTGAATTAATTTTTGTTATGTCATTAGGTTTCCATGCAAATAGTCCTTAAATCCTTAGAATTTCTTAGAAAAATGAGTTATGATGTGAATTTTGTGCCAAAATTAATTAATTCTCCTTTCTTATCTTATTTCATTTTTTTTAATGTCTCATTTTGATTGCATGCAAAAAATGGAAAATTTGGAAAAGGAAGATAAGAAGAAAATGCGAGCATTTTATCATGACCAAAAAACCCTATTAGCATGGGTTACATTCAAAGTTAAAAGAAAGACCGGAAAGGTCTTTACGGACTCATAAACTAGGAAGTGAAAATAACGACTTGAATGACTCGGACTCGAATGACTTTGACTCTAACTTGGATGACTATAGCTCCGATTAATCAAGGCAGGCTATCTTCTTATAGTGCCAATTTTGTGGTGGGGAAAAAGCGGTCTAGATCAGCTTTGTATGGTTAGCTTCTACTCCGCATTCAATCATGAAACCTTGCTCAAAGAGAGTAGTTTCCATGTTTTCTTTCCAATCTTTCTCCAACATATAAATTGGCTCACATTCTTATAAGTTGTGCCTGACATCAAAGAAAATTTCAAACCTTGGAGTCTGTTTATGGGTTAAAGGGCAATACCAAGGTTCAGAAAAACCATAATAAGGGAAATCTTCCCCTTGTTTCACAAAGTAGCCATTTAAAGTTCTAAAGTAGGGGGCATATTTGCAAATCAAATGGTTCACCTTTCCTTTTAGCCCTAACCCTTAGCTTATTTCTTCTCTAAACACCTTCCTTATCCTTTTTGGTGCATCCATAGCCAAGGCCAGGTTTAGGCACAGAGTAGTCATTGAAGGATATTATCCCTTGCTGATTTCTTCCCAAATTTAGACTAGGATAATAGTTCATTTTTTTCACAATGTTAGCCACAACTATGCTTCCATAAGGTTCAAAGTCAAAAGAAACCAACTCTTTACCTACATCACCTTCGATGAATTGAATAATGTCAAAGAAGAATCCCGATAATGGCACCCTAGTCAGTTTCGGTTGGATTTCCAAGATTGGCATGGTTGGCGAGATCTCACTCTTTCTATGCATGTCACCTTTAACTATGATAATTGAAGTTCTATGGGGGAACTTGAGCTTTTAGTAGAGGGAAGATGGCTTTGAATTTGTGGATCCATGGCCCTCCAAGGAGGAGGTTAAAACAGGCTAGGACATCAATTACTTAGAAGGGGATGATGCAATCATCAGCCCAATGGTCATTTCATAGGTAGCTACTCTAAGGACTTCCCTTTTGGTGTTATCATATGCCTTCACAATCTGATCGGAGGGTGTGAAATCTGCAATTTCTAAGCCCAAATAGCTAACCACCTTTAATGGACACATATTTAAAGCTGACCCATTGTCCATTAGTACTATGGGGATTGTCTTTCCTTGGGCCATGACAGTTATGTACAATGCATGTTTATGGCCCCATTAGGAAAGTTATAGTTGTTGAAAGTGATTGATACATCTTTGGTTGAATTGGTTAGAGAAGCAACTAAGGTTTCATGCAAGATGTCAATGAGAGTTTGGCATTGGTTCAAAGCCTTACAAAGAGCTTGGCGATGAGGGTACGATGTGTAACACCTGAGATTTCTTTTGCTTGTATGTATTCTGACATTCTTGTATTGATGTATATAAGATTTATTATGGAATGTTTGTTTTGGAAGTGAGATTTATTTGTTTTCATCTGAATTTCAAAGTTTGTGTTTGTGCAGAATTTTGTGAATCTATGTTCAAGGTTTTAAAGAAAGAATTTAGGATATGTTATAGCCTTATGTGTCTAGTTTAAGTGAAAGGAAAAATCGAAGCATTTAGACCTCTGTAGCTCAAGATAGAGCTGGTTTAGCATGTACTACTGAAGTGAATTTTTCAGCTTCTGTCGTGAACAATGCACATAAACAATAACCATAAACAGTAATTATGAACAGTGCACGTGAACAGTAATCATAAATAGTACACATGAATAGTAATCTTGAATAGTAACCATGAAATAGTACCGTGAACAGTGCACGTAAACATTAACTGTGAACAGTAAACTCAGGGTTTATTTTTGGCAGTAGCTTTCTTTCTTCCTTTTTCTCTTCTTTCTTTCTTCTTCTCTCTTCTTTTCCATTTCCTATTTCTCTCAACCATAAGTCATTTTATTTTCATTTCTAAAATTTTAATACTCCAATTAATCCTTATTAATGTTAGAAAATACAAATTAAACAATTAAAGCCAAATTCTTCAAAATTTCTTTGGAGGAGAAAATAAGGTAATTTTCTCAAATCTTCTCTCTAACTTGAATTAAGTTTTTTGATAGCTAGAATAGTTATTTTTAAGTTGTGGGTGATCTTTTGTGAGCATTAATGACTAATAATTATGATTAGATTTAGTAGTATGAAGATTTATAATTTCTGAATGAATAGTACTATGAATAGTCGCTTAATGGTTAAATCCTCTATTAATGGTTAAATTAACGCTAGAATTTGTTTATAGAGACTTTAAGAAGCTTAAAATTTATGGATGAATATTTTATATGATTGTTTTGAGAAAACCCTAAATTTTAGAATTTTAGAAATTTTTATTTAGGAGAAGAGAACTAAAGGAATTAAGAATCTTTTGGATTTAAGCAAGAGTTGAGCTTGAGTAGAAAGCTTTTTAGTGCTAAGAGGAAAGTGTGGATTTCTTTTCATGTGTATGATTCTCCATATGAGAATTTTTGCTAAAGTATATTATATTCATATATATATGTATATGTTATTTATGAATTCAATTTATTGAAACCCTCCTTAAATAAAATCTTTGAATGTTGATAATAACTTTGTTATTTTCCTTGGACCAAGTTCATTAATAAGCCTTTGTTATGCATAATATGATATGTTATTTATATGTTGTGATCTCTTGATCACTTTTAATTATTGTTGAACCAATACTTGATGTTTATATCATAGAACATACATTATAGAATGCTTTTCCCAATGAGAGTTAATTCATTAGTCCAATGTGCACAGAGGAAACCTAGCTGATAAGGTATAGTATCAGTGTTCCGTCTAAAGGGGATCACGAGCTCTAGGCATATGTCTGCTTAAGCATATGTGCCACGTGAAGGTAGCAAGGCTACCAAAATGTTATGATATGATATCAGTTCTATGCTATGTTTATTTGATAATGCCATTCTTTATAGGCATTTATGTTCTTAAAAATAATTATGATTTGATATTCATATATGTATTATGAAATGATTGGCTAGTACTACCCTTTGTAAGCACTTATGATATTAATGTATATGTTAAGATTTCTTTCTAGTACACTGGTACATATTCAAGATTTGCTATTTAAGTATTCTATATAAGTTATTCATTCTGATTGTTTACATCTTACTGAGTTGAAGGCTCACCACTCTTCTGTGGATTTCAGTTTCTAGCTTAGTTTGAAAGAGAGTTAATCCTAAAGACAGAGCTTCTTGATTTCCTTCTCCACTAGAAGACTCTTTTATGTAATATTTTGGGATAATAGTTGAATTATATATAAGTATTCATGTCTACGAGAAGTATACTCTTAGAAGCTCTGTAGATGTGTGTGATGTTGCTTATTCTTTTTTTGCAATGAATGGCATTGTAGACTTTTCCTTATTCCATATTGATGTTATAATTATCTTTTGATCGGTAAGGAACAAGAGAAAATGTCATATCAAGTTGATAAGATATATAAGATATGGATGTTTGGCATAATGCTAGTATGTGTTGTATGTTTGATCCGGGTTAGCTAAGGGTTTTACGGGTGTACGATGGCCTTATGCCTACCCTTGCTTTAGGATCGTCACACCAATGGTTTTGGGGTGTGATAGGATGACTGGATCAATCTCAAAATGGAGGTGTTTGCCTAAGTCTTTTTCAATTGCCTTAGCACAACATCTTTACCCGGCTCAATAATGCCTTTCAATTTTTCAGCAGGTGGAGGAATAGATTGAACTGTAAGGAAATTTTAGGTTGGTTGGGCAGAAGGCTGGTAGAATCTTCCACTATGAGTTATGGCGTTTAGCTCATCCGCAAAGTCATTGAGATCTAACACACAACAATGGTTTTTACATGATCGAATAAAAGAGATACAATAATGTTTTAGCTTGGTGGAGTGGATGCAATTGATTTGGACTTGATGGGTCGGAAGTGGATTGCTTGTGATGCTGGGCCTGGACCCTGGAGGTAGAATGTCTCTACTATCAATTAGATCTTGGATATTGCTCCTTAGGTTCTTGCACATGTCAATTTTGTGCCCATGGCCTTAGTGATATTCATAATACTTGCTTATATTCTAGCTCTTGGGTATAGTGTTCGGTGGTGGTCTTGGCTCTAAGGATGTGATCAGTTTGGATTCCAATGCCTTTCTAAACCCCATACTCAAAGGCATGCCCAAGTTAGTGAAGGATCTCTTTTCAAGTATCATTGGAGGATGGTTGGACAAAACAACTACTTCTCCACATTTCTAATTGGTGGATTTGTTTGAGTTGGGAGAGTAGCTATTATTTCTTCTGAACCTTGAAGAGTTAGTGGTTTCACCATTGAGTTGCCCATTTTGGATCAGGTCTTCAATCATAGAGACTATGGCAATGAGAGCTTTAAAATCTGGGAGATATTGAGTTTGAAGATGGATTTGATACATTGGGAGGAGGTTCTTGATGATGATGTCAATCTGCTCCTGCTTGGTGGGCCTATTTATCATTTAGGCATTTTTGCCCTCCACTTGTAAGAAAAATGGAAAAAGATTCTCTTTGTTGTTGCTTGCTCATTTCAAGATCCCTCCTTGTGATGTCAACCTCAATGTTATAGTGGCACTGTTTCATAAAAGCATTGTAGATGTCATCCTATGACTTTAAAGTTGGTATCTAGATCAATAAACCATCTCATAATAGCTCTGGTAAGGGATTGTAGGAACAATTAAGCAAGGAGCTCATTATCCACACCAAGATGTTTCATTACCTTCACATACATTTTAAGGTGATTCTTAGGGTAGGTGGTCTTATCAAACTTGTCCATGGATAGCATCTTGAATTTTAGTGGGACCTTTGCATTGAGGAAAAATATGAGGGCGTCAACATCGATTAAGTCGTCAACATTGATTAAGTCCTCATAGCTCTTAATGTTTTTGAGGACTCTTTCCATGTCTTCAAATTTCTCTATGAGTTTCTTGGTTTCATACGTAGCTTGATCTTCTTATTCTGGGAAGAGAGGGTTGGTAGTAATAGTGACACCTGGGGTTGACCCATTGTTGGTTAGATCAACTATGGGTAGCTTTGATGTGGATGCATTGGTCTTTGGGTTGGATAGATTAGTAGATGGATGTGAGTCTAGCATAGATTTCACCTTCTGGATAATGGATTGGCGTTGTTGGTTCATATTTTCATTGAACTGGAGATTCGCCTCAATGAAGCGGTTCTGTTGGGCTTCTATGGCATCTTCAAAAGTGTCTTCTTGCCTTTTAAAGGGAGGTTGGTGAGGAGTGTTATCATAGTTTCAAGCTTAGTTCCAGCTTCAGTTCCAGGTAAGTCAGCTATTGGTGCCTTCAAAAGATAAGAACTATAGGTTAGGTCTATTTTAACCAAGGTTTAAAATGGGTTTCTAATATAAGATAGTATGGTCATCTTAGTTGGGTCATGGGTAAAAGGCTTTTAGTTTATATGGGTTTGACTAAAAAAGGTTATTGGTCCAATCTATTATGGATGCATAGACATAGCATGGATACATGACCATGGTATGAGAAAAAGGTTTAACGATGATATTTTAACAATATTATAATTCATGGGCCCTAAGGTCCAAGAGTTAATGTCCATTACATTAAGGCTAGGTGGATTGGTTTAAAGGGTACTCGTCACACTAGGGTAGTAATATACCTAACCACATATGAGTCAACGAGTCTCGCGTAGATCCAATAGTACTACTGCCCATTACACTTCAAAAAGATTGAAGATTCGTTGCGAGGTGGATGCTTTTGCTATCGCCCAACTTACTCAAAGAGAGTTGCCAGGTCGAAGCTACTCGCTATCCGAAGTTTTTGATTTGTAACTGGTTATGCAAAGTGATGCATGCAAAAAATCAATAGTTAAATAAAAAGCCAAAACAAAAGTTGTTTAAAAAAGAGAGTATTCATTTCTTTTCAAACCAATTAATAGTCCTCTTTAACTTTTTGAAAAAAAAGTTTGTCCCTAGTGGAGTCGCCAATTGTGAGGCCTCGCCCGAGCACCGAGATGCTAAATTCAAAAGGGGACAAATTTTCACAGACTAAAGGCAGCTTCAACCAAATTGATTCTTTGATTTTTTTTTTGAAAATCAATAAAGTCACCACATTCATTTCTAAGGGAAAAAAGAAAGAAAACCCATTTTATCTCTAATTTATTGCTCAAGGATAAAATCACTAGACCTTCAAATAGGAACTGAGCTTGGGGACTAGGTTTTCAATTTACAATAACTCAAACTTTGGCTTATCATTTAACAATTAATTTATAAAAGTTAGATTTTATGAACAATGTATAAGATGGCAATTATACAATGCATGAATGGCATATAAAAAGATCATATTTATAGCATTAAAGTAAAGAACATAAGGTAAAAAGGTTCAATTTACATAAAAAAAAGCCAAAAATATAGGATGTTAACTCTAGCCCTCAATGAAAATTCTAGGTTAACCACACATTTCTCAAAATAATATTAAAATATATTAATGTAAGAAAAAAAAGAGTTTTTGGAGTTTTTGGATTTGAAGTTATTGAACAACTTGCATGCGTATCCCATCGAATGGGAATCAAAACCCACACAGTTCTCCCTTGTTGTGAAGGGGGTGTGATTCGATTTTAAGAAAAGATTGATTTTTTGGTTCTTTTAATTGATTTATACCAATTAATTTCAAGGAATGAATATGATACCTTAGTTTGAGGGGGATGGCTTCTTAGGATTCGCTCGGATTAGAGTTCCACTTTGGTTGAATAAGATTAGCACTACGGTGTGCTTGGAGTCAATTTTGGCAGCAATATGGTATGCTTTGGTTTGATTGCTTCTAGATTGGCTCCAAGAGAGATCGCTCTAGGTCTTTTATTCCTTCCACTCAAAGATAGTCAGAGAAATCAATTCAAAATCAAAGATAAGTGAACCGCTTATATAAAAAAAAGTTGAGTATTGGAGGAGAAAGGGGAGCCAACTAAGGAAAACTTGACTTAGCCTATTTGTAACTTAAGGAGAGTCAGTGTGTTTTGAGAAGGCAATTGAGCCTTTTATTTATAGGGAAAAGTATGAGGGAAAACCAAAGTGAAATCCGATGTTGGATTCACATTATGATCTTGGTGGCAGAGGGGCTTCATCTTGGCTGCAATAAGAGGCATGGCTAGTGGCAGAGCTTAGCCTGGGTGGTGCCACTAGCGACACCACTATCTAGGCTTGATAGTACTGCCAAAGCCTAGCTTAGCTACCACTAAGTTCGCCTTGTTGCTTATCTGGTCTGATTCACCTGATTTGAAGTGCTTTGACCTCCGATTGATGCCTATCAGTTTGGCATGGTCTAGTTTGTCTGTATTCAGAGTCGACTTTGATCTTCAGTCGATTGTTAATTAGTCTGTCATGACCTGAGTTTGCTTGGGTGCAAAATCACGTGTTCACAATTATGTTCTCCGATTATGTGTATCTCTTTGATTTACAGATGCCACCATTGCAGTACCATTGGCGCCTTTGTGTCACGTCCAAAAACTGAAACATGACGGTCCTAGGATATGGGAATCATTTATTCTACCAATATCCGTAGAACCTTGCTACATTATCATAATGATTCCCTATGTCCTCATTACCATTAATTCTATAATAGCATTCATATACTCATCATTCATAATATCATTGGCTAATAATATTTCCACACATTATCTATGATATTTTAATTTAACAGTATTAAATATTAACTACATAGTAACTTTCATACTTTCTAATTTGTAGTCTTACATACACCATAGAGCAACTAAAATAGAAAAATAGTTAATATGACATAGGATGTTATATGGCAAAATGCTAGTTCCAATAGTTGAAAAAAAACTTTTAGGACCAGTTCTACTATCACCTTGAACTTGAAAAATATTAGATAACTAAAGGGTGAGTAAAATTACTCAGTGAGTCATAAATATGTTATTATATACATAAAGGTTAGGTTATAATTTGGTTAGCCCACCAAATGATCATGTAAATACCAAATGAAAAATAATAAGTCCAATATGCCATTGGAAAGATGGAATATAACGTACCAATAGTAGTAACCAATAGAATGACCATAAGGTAATATGATACAATGAAAGGCACATAATGGTAATGAACGACATAATTCAGTGCATGTAAACATATCAATAGTGAGCTACAATTCGGTAGCATATCCAATCCAGTAGTAATAATATAAGGTTGATCAAACCTGATGGCTAAGACATTAACCCCTTCCTAGAAAAAGTCCACATAATGAATTATTATGTACAATGCTGATGGTACTTACCCATTACCCCATCAGAAGGTAGTTCTGTCATGTTAACATATAATAGGTATATTAGGGTTCAAATACAGTATCAATTAAACAATGATAATAGTAAACAACAATTGATAATCCAATAAGCACATTTTGTATTTAATGAAATAATAGAGGAACGATGTATCAATGATCAAGTAATTAAACATTAGGAAAGGTAAGCCAAAACCATTTAGACAATGAGAGGTTAGGTGTCAATGCGGCAAGTTCTCTTAGACATTTTGTCAAACACTTGGTGGGCATGAAGGTTTGTTTATTTAGGCATTTCATCGAACACTTAGTGTGTAACTTTTAAATAACAAAATGGTAGCTTCTTTGGGTACTTTCAATTTAACCACTCCAATAAATATCAAGAACACAATTCAACAAAGTCATAAGTGTTCAAATTCCAAGGGAAAATGGACTCTTTAGGGTTTAATCAAAGCAAGCATTTTCAAAGGAATATGACCAAGTCCATTCGTCCACTCATGAAAAAAAATAAAGAAATTATTTTCATAATTTTAGAAATGGTTATATTCATGCATAACAATATATTTACAACTCACCTTGATTGTTGGATTTGCAAAAAACACAACTTATGCTTTAATTCTCAAAGTAGGCATACATGATCGCCATCTCAATTTTCATCACCTTTTCCACTTTTCTTTGGTACTACATATTTAAATTAGCATGAATTATACTTTTTTTTTTTTATATGAAATGAAAATTCAGTTTATAGGCTTAAATTGAATTAAACTTAACTAACTCTTAATTTTAGAGTTTTTGAATATAATGAAAACTCTACTGATAGTCTTAATTCAATCATTTATATCTTGAGCTACACATATTCAATTGCTTCAATTATTTTTCCTCCTTAAATTAGACATATGAGCCTACAACACATCCAAAATTCAACTTAATATATGCTCTATATAAATTTTGGTGAATATTAAAATTCTATCCTGTTCCTGTACAAGTATCCATCCGGGTAGGTCCTATTGTCATATTTTTATCTCACAACGTACTATCCAATTAAAAAACTAATTTACAAAAATCTATGTCAAATATTATTGAATACTTTTCCTATTTTATATTTTATCTAATTCATCTTCTAAGGTTCTCAAATTAAATGAACAAATTCAGACTTTTAGAAAAATTGACAATATGAACAAGTCCGATTTGAGGATTAATATCTTTTCATACACATCAAATTTTTCAAAACTGTTTCACATGTATAAAGTTAAGACATAAGTTACAACTTTCATGTTTTACACATTGTCAAAATCTTTCCTTAAGACCATGAAAATTAAAGTGTAATATTATTCCTTTAAATACTAAAGTTTCTAATTGAATATCAACATCTGACTTATAAAGATTCAAAAGAAAGTAAGATAAGAAAATTACCTCAATTTTGATGGAACCCTAATCTTTTCCAACACTTGAATCCCTAACTTTCCTTTATTTTTTTAGAGCTTGTTTTGGAACTTATTTAAGATTAATTTAGGTTAGTTTAGATTGAAAAATGTTGGTATTTTCATAAAGCTCAAGGTTGAATTTGGTATGGATGGAATTTAATGCTTGTATGGTTGAATAAAAATGGAGGGATGGGAAATGAGTAAATTGGCCATGGCTTGAAAAAAAGAGAAATTTTAATTCAAGTTAGCTATTAATAAAAATCTATAAGTTTTGAAATTTGAATATTGACCCTTATATTTTTAGGTATTTAGAAATTGTCTGCGAATCTTCCTTGTATTTATACTTTTGCCCCACTTTATTTTTCAACACTAATAGTTTATATATTTTTCATTATACATTCAATTAGGGTTTTAATGATGTAAATATGTAATTCTATTTTTAACAAAGTATTAATGATTCTTAGTTGAAGTTTTGATAATTTAATTACACATATATAATTTATATACTTGAATAAAAATAATTTTTCTATTGATGCACATATTATAGTCCTAAGTGTAAATATAAATTTTTTTACGGTGTTACACTCTATCGCCTCCTCCTCCATGTTGTAGACCTGCAGTGGTAAAGTCGGTTGCCCCTCCTCTACTTCCACCGTTACCTAAAGGGATGAGAATGGGAGCAGCGAAAGTTAGGAGAGTGTCGATGACCAGATGAGGAATTTTGCTAAAAATCTAGGAAACATATGTTAAACAAGAGGAGACATTTAGGAATTCAAACAGCGATGTCATTTTGTTAAAAAAAAAAAAAAGAATTATTTCAACTGTTCAGCCTGGATAATCCAATCCGGGTCACTGGGTATATGAGAGTTGCTGAGTTGTCATCCAATTCTCTGAATGCATGTACATACCATTGAACCGGATGGTCCTGATAATTCATTTTCAATTTTCTCGGTCAAATCATCCAGGACAGATCTGATTTTCAAAACCATGTTAACAATATGAAATATTGTAAAAACACGATCTCATTAACAAAAATTCTCAAACTATGCTAAAGAATGGGATAATGTCCAATTTGAAATCTGTATTATACATAAAAGTTTAATGTGAGTGTTTGTACAAAAATTCTCAACCCATTATTGTTTAATTTTTGCTCAATTTTATGCCCCAGTCAAATTAATACTTACAGAGTTAATATAATTAGTAAGTGAAATTAATGGGGCTAGCCTCATATTTTTAAATAATAAAAAAATTTAGAATTAAAAACATAAAAAAAAAAAAAAAAAAAATCAACCAAGATGAAACCCAAGATTGAGTTCATCATATGAAAAAATTTCAAAATTCTCTAGTTTACACACTAAAATCTTGGATTAAAATTTCATGTAATTACACACCAAGTCAAGTAGAGTTATTTTTTTATTGGATCATAAATGAAAAAAATAAAATAAGAACTCCATTTCTCTCCCAATTTTTCTAACCAAACAAAGAGATAATATATTTGTAAAACAAAATATATAAATATCAGTAAGAACCTTGAATCTGATGAGGTGATTGGCCTCACGATCATTGCAATAAATGGTGCGTGACTAAGTGTTAATGGTTGGAGACGACTGAGTCGAACCATAGGAGTTGTTGACGAACGGCCGGTTAAGCTCAAATTCCGACTTAATCTCTCGATGACCTAACCCTCTCCCATCCATCACTCATCATTTTCCTATCCTCCCCAACAAAAAATGATCAATCAAAAACTCAAAACTCAAAAAAAATAAAAAATAAAAAATAAAAAAAATCAATTCTGCAAAAATAGAATACTCTGATTTGAGAAATTTTCATTTGGAAAACAAGAAAATATGTTAAAATTTCTTTCCATTTAAAATTTTCTCTATTCTTCTATTTCCATTTTTTATTTCAAAGTTTTCTTTTTTTTTATTATTATTATTAAATATATAACTATTATTTTCTATAATTATTTGATTTAAAGAAAAGTGAAAAATTCCATAAAATAATTTTCCACAATATGTATAGTGTAATTTTAGAAAACTTGAAAAATTATTTTTAAATTCTCCATTTAAAAAATTTTGATAAGTAAACACCAAATTCTAGTTTTCTGTTTTCTTAGAATAATTTTCTCAAAGACAGGTTTTGTTTTTCACAACTAAACAAGTTCTATATTTTCCATTTTACGTAAACCCAAAATATGGGTACATCTATATCTGAGTTTCCTAAAATGAAACCTGAAACCCATATGTGTGTTCATCTTCTTCTTTTTTTTTTTTTTTTTAAAAAAAAAAATTTTAAGTTTTAATCTTAATATTTTTATTATTGAAAAATATGTTTCTTCAAAATTTTAGCATTTTTATTATTTAAGAATATGAGATGGCCCCACAAATTTTACTTTACCAATGTTATTAACTTAGAGGCCCTAAATTCAACCAAAATTGAACATTAAGAGGCTAATTGAACTTAAAAATTCTACAATACTCACATTAAACTTTTATGTGTAATACAGGCCAAAAATTGGGCATTATCCCCAAAAGAATAGTTTTCTTCCAATAAAGTGGAATCAATACCATGTGGAATATGTAAAAAGGCATGCATATATATAAGCCGATGAAAAAATTATATAGTCTGAACATCCTCCTCCTAGAAAGATTACTTTCTCTCATGGTAATATTGAAATCAAAACATCTTCCCACAAAATTACTAATGATAATGATAAAAACAATATAAAAATATCATTCAACAAAATAACTTTACAAATACCAATATTCAAACTATAAGGAAATAATTGACTAAGATACAAATTCATATCCAAAAATCTATAATTTTCCTAGTATAAACTGCAAACATGGTTGATAAGAAGCTTAAAAATCCAATTTTTAAGCAATTCAAAATTTCAATACCTAGACAACAACAAATCTAAAAGAATCAACCATAATTTATAAGAACTGCTAATGATAAACTAAGATGGAAGCATCCTCTTCAAAATCCTCTAGACAAATAGCATGTGATACTTTGCAATCTTAGAAAGGACTATTAATCTGTTAAATAAAAACCTTGTACAATACTCAAATGAGGAAGCCTTTCAAAAATAAAATCCTGAGATTAATAGGGCTAATATCCCATATTTTTGGATTTTGTTCCTGGTTGTGATTGAGGCTTATGGTATCGTGTGAACTAAGACCGGATGTTTTAGAATGTCATCACTCCAAAGAGTTAGTGTTTGAGTTTCATAGAGCCTTAGAAATTTATTGATTAGCATGTTTTCATGATAATGAGTTAAAAATTTGTGTTAAGTGGCTAAGTATATTTAAAAGGAGAATTTGATGAATGTAATGGGCATTATCCATATGGTAACAACCTTTGAGCTCTTTCTTTACCAGAAATTTGAAAAGTAAAATTTTGGGATGTAATGAGCATTGCACTATAGTAACAAGCTACATAATGCTACTATCCAAAATTGGCAAAATTTAATATCGGGCTTTACCATATGTAATGGTCCTGAATACTTTCATGAACCCTAGACCGTAATGGCGTTACACCATGTTACGGGCATTACCCATCACAATTATAAATACAACTTTTATTTTTTTGTTTAGCTAAAAATTTTATTTCTTTAAGATTTTCTTCTTCCCCTTCAAAGATTTCAAACCCTAATATGTCCCTTCATGTTTCTACCTTAAAATTTTTTAAAAATAAGCAAGATCTAGAGGAAACCACTCAAGATCCATCAAATTTCTCAAGTTCCCAAATTATGATGGAAAATGGTAAGTCTCTCAATATCTCTTTAAGTTATGATATGAGTTTATTGTTGGTTAAATAAGTTATTTGTGAGTTATGTATAAGTGTTTAAGAGTATAGATTGCATATATTAATGATAGATTTGCAAGATTTAACATAAATGGTAAATTGGATGAATAGTAGCCTGAACAATTTTCTCTATAACATCTTTAGTTCTTGAATTCAATGAACAAATTAGAATAAGAAAATATCTAAATAGACTCTATGAAGTCTAGAAATGTAAAGATTAGACTTGTATGTTCTTGGGGTAAGAAATCCTAATTCTTGTATTATGATGGAATGATGTGTAAGAAGGTGAGCAAAAGGATTATTGTGATGATTTTGCAAGCTAAGGATGATAAGAGTTTTATAGAAAGCTAACTGCTATTGAAATGAGTTATGAAATGCATTATTTCATAAAATCACTATGATTTCATTATTACTTTGTCATTCTAAAACTATAAATATGTTCTGATTTCATATATGTTATTGATATCGATAAAGCCTTCATTGTCATTGTCTATGAATATTGAAAACCCCTTCTTGATGAGCTATATTTTGTCCTTGTGAATGAGCTTAGATATTTTCTTTTAACCAAATCCATTACTGAACCATTATTATTATATAAATGATCAATGAAACCCTATTTATTGTATCCTCAAATGTTGTCGCTTATATATATGTATTCTTATGTCTTTTTGATAGCATATATTATCATAATCTATGATAAGTCAACATTCACTCATTCTTATTCCTTAGAACTCTCATCTTTGATAAGTTATATTAATTAATTTCAATGACTTGACTTTTATTCCTTGAATCAAGCTCATTGATAGTCTCATTGTTCATTTCATTAAGTTATCTATGTGTATATATGTAATTATCTATGTCAACTTAATCGTATACTTGTATTATCATTAATAAACAATGTTTCTATTACGTATGCTATTTGAAATTCTCTTTCCCTCTTGTTAAACCATATGATTTCATTCATAATTACTTGGTTCTCATTCCTTAAACCTTTGTCATTGATAAACCTATTTGATTATTTCCATTGAACATGATATTAGGCCATTGATCATAAAATTACTGTTATTGTTGTTGAGAGGCCAAGTTACTGGCCATTGATCTAAATATAATCCTTGATAGAGGAGTCTACCAATGTAACCTATTATCAGCATGGGAGACTCAGCTGATAGGGTCATACGTATCAGTGTTCTCACCTAGGGGACTATCATGCCCTAGGCACATTCTCAACCAAACATGCGTTCATTGATAAAGAGAAATGGGGATGATGGTGTTGTCCCACTCATTAGTCTTAATACTGTTATTAAGATTGATGGTTCTATCATATATGATTTGATTTGATTGGTGTCATTCTTTGAGGCATAATAATTTCATTATTTACAAACCCAATTGTTATTGATTTCATTATTTGTGAACCCTACTATTATCGATTCCATTATTTATGAGACCAACTATTATTAACCCATTGATATTGACCTATGATATATGTATCATCATATATGTATGTATGTAAGTGTATTTGAATGCAATTATTCATTCATAAAGAAACACCCAACTATGGATGCATTTCATAGTTCACTAAGTTAAAAGCTCACCTCTCTTCAAATATATTTTTCAGGTGATAGATTTGAGGATCCAGAGGACATAGATTAAGCTTTTTAAGTTTCCCTTCTAAGAAGTTGATTCATGTGAAATTTTGATTATTTCTTTATGTTGTAATCGTTATTATTGATGTTCATTGTATACATTGCTTTGTAGTAATGTATGGATTTAGTTAGATATTTATTTATGAGAACAAATGAAATTAAATGGGCAGTAATACATTATGATTGATTGATAATGATAGGATGTATGATGGGTATGGATATTAACTGTGATTGTGACATAGGGTTAGTACTTATAGCAAGAGTTCTACGGATATTTGATGACCTTAAACCTACCTATACCCTAGGATTATCACACTTTTGGATTAGGGTGTGATAATAGGTTACATTGGTAGACTCCTCTATCAAGGATCAAATATATTGGCATAAAAAATAAATCCAGTATCTTAATATAATCAAAATTCAATGCCTCTTTTGTCTATGAATGGAACTTAGATAGAAAGTTAGAATACTTCGTCCTTTTAATTAGCCTAATTCAACGGTAATGAGTTCAACTATAGCTCCATTAGGTATTTCTGTTGAATTTTTCTAAGCATTTGTTGCCATTGTAATTTGTTGGAATAAGTGTAGCTTTCTATGTTAATAAAATTTAAGAAATAGAAAGAGGAACACCGAAACTTGTGATTAACTATAAACCTTTAGACAAAGCCTTAAAATGGATAATGTATCTTATTTAAAAAAAAAAAAAAGGACTTGTTATAAAAATTAATATTGCTTTTGTATTTTTAAAATTTGATATAAAATGTAGATTTTGACAAATACAAATTCATCCAAAACATAGATGATAAGCATGAAATATGATTCAATATTGAAAGCAATTTATTAGAAGAAAATTATTAAATTAACCCATCTAATTGTGTTAACTATGTTAATTAAGTTTTAGTTTTTTTTATTACTTCGATAGCTGTATTTGTTTTTCTTATGAGTTTGGAAGTTTTTAAGTCAAATACGAGTAGAAAGAAAGCTTGAGGCACATATGGATCGAAGTTGGAAGTCAAAAGAAGGCCAACAAGCTCAAAATAGAGAGAATGAAGATTGTATGGCTGTGCAAAGAGATTATGCACGACCATGCCAAAATTTATGGCAATATAAGACCGTGGTGAGTAATCGACATATTTTTCTCACTATTTTTTCTATATATTTTATTAATATTTTTAGTACATTTAATTAGTTTTTATTTATATTTAATAATATTTTTAATAAATTGCTACTAATCACTTAGTTAGAGTTTTTCTATAATTTTACCCTTTTCAGGTATTTTTGGCAAGAAATTTTCCAAAACAGGGGGTTCGGGTCAAAGACCGAGCTAAATAGGTTTTATTATTGGGTTCAATACCAAAATTTATCGCAAAATAACCCAAGCCCAAGAAGAAATGTGTCACGTCCCACTTTTGGAACACGACGATCCTGGGGCACGAGTAAACTTAAGGTCACCAGATACACATAGAACCCATTAACATACCAATTACAATCATTCATTCTTGAAACCATTTATTTATTTTTATATTTTACTTGATAATTATTACTCTTACAGAAATTTTGTCAGAGTTTTCCTTGTATTTTTTATCTAATCTCATGACATATTTGTCATATTACACCACCTGCATAGATACTACACTCCTAATTTTATCTCATCCTTATAACCTCAACTTCACAATTTATTAAAATATTCATAGTACTTCTATAATCTTTACTTTATTAATTTATTCTCATTATTCACAATTCATTTCAATTGTAACTTTCATTAATCAAAGCATTCATATACACTCACAACTACCTATCCAATAATACCATGAAACTCTAAGAGTATATAAATATGATTCCTCAAAACAAATAATTACATTGGAGTTTTTGACGTCCCAAGCCGGAGAAAGAGATGACTTGGAAAACAGCCACCACTACAACCTTGTTCCTGAAAAATAATAAATAATTATGAGGTGAGTATAATAATACTCAGTGAGTAATACACATATTATCTTACTTATAAGGCTAGATGAGGGTGTTGCTCACAAGGAAGATAATGATGGTATAAAATATATAATAATAATTGGTTCATTAATCAATTAAAGATTCATAAAGTTGAAGTCATTTAACATATAGATTTGGTTTCACATTGGCATTAAAAATTCATAGCATATCATATCATAAAATGACAGAATCATTATTGGTCACTTAAGCAGAGGCTACAATCCGGTAGCATGTTATTTACTCATACGGTTGACCAGACCACATAGCTATTATCTTAACCCCCTCCTAGCTAGGATCATTAAACTATTGTGCACATATAGTGCTTAATCATTAGGTATCAAAAATAACTTAAGCACTTCTAAGGGTTCAATACACGAAGAATTAGGCCAATGATGCAAATTTATTTAAAAGGAATCATTTGGGATTAAAATAAAAGGGCACGAAATTAATCATGGATCATACAATTGGTATTTTTGGCCAACAATGGAATTTCAAGGCAATTTCAATAATTTAATTTGAAGGCAATGTCAAGCAAAATAGTATGTACATTACTCACCTCACTGAGCACTTCACATTTCCATTCCTTTTCCTTGGTTCTATTTCTTTGTATTTTTTAGTCCCCTTCAGTCCTTTATTTATTGTTGACTCTACAACTTTTATGTTTTGTCCATCCTCAAATTCAGTCATTAAAATTTCAGAATATTAGCCATAAGGTACTGCCTCAAATAAGATTTTAGAAACTATATAAACTCTAGCTCACTCTTTACATTTTTAGCTTAATTAACTCTATTATTTGCTAAATCATGCTACAGAACTATTAAATTAAACTAAAAACTGAAGTTTATGAGGTTTTACCTTGAATTAAATACTTGTAATTCATCCTCTCTTTTCTCCATCAAATTGCTTGAATACAAGTTTTCTTCCATATTTCTTCATCACTCTTCTTCCTTCTTCACTTCTCTTAACTTGGTTTGATTGCTATAGAACATAAAGCAATAATAATTTTTTTTTTCTCTCCTATTCTAATGGTGGTTTGGCCACCTCTTTCTCAATAACTATTTATTTCCTTTTCTTTATATAATCCATATATATAAGACAAAATAAATGTAGAAAATTATATAATTCTCTAGAATTTTGCTTATTTGTCACATTTTCAATTAATTGATAAATCAATTAATTATTTACCATAAAAAAAATCTTCTCTTCAGCCACCATGGCTGGCCACCTAGCCTTCCTTCTAGAATGGGTGGTTCCCATAATTTTATTTAATTGCACTTTGGCCCAAAATTTTTCTTATTTGCATTTTGACCTCAAAACTTTCTGTAATTTATTATGTCTATTCTGTTTAGATTCAATCTCAAGTGTGGGGAGTGAAATACCTTATTTTAAGTTCTTCTATTATTTAAAAATAGTTATGGGTCATTTTTGGATCCCAGACAGTGGATTTCCAAAATTGCCCCAAAGTTGCCATAAATTATGATTTTGCCACTCCTTAAAATTTCATTGTTCCCAAAAGTTTTTCAGTTATTTCTTTTCACCATAATTTCAAATAAAATTAACTAACTTAATCCCTTCAAGTCTGGGTCAGAAATTCTTAAATTAGTCGGACTGTTATTTTTCTGGCAATGTAATTAACACTGACATTTTCCGGGACGGTATCTCAAAAGTGATCCAGTTGAGTCTAAAAAGTTCATGAATATTATATTCTATCATTCTCTGCAGATTTCAATAATCAATTTGTCACACCCCAACTCCAGTGGTGCGACAGTCCTAGGGCAAGGGTAGGCTTAAGGCCACCATAAACCCGAAGAACTCCCACATTCTGAATCTTACATACAATCATATTATAAATCCAAATCATACTATGACATATCAAAATCCATTTAAGCATAAATCTTTTCTTTACTATGTCATTCCATATCTTTCTCTTGTTCCTTAATGATCTAAAGAAGACATATCTCATCAAAGAGGAACAAGATTATCATAAGGATAACATTCATACATCAATATTCTATCATTCTCAAAAGACTAACTATGAAGCTCTAGAATGTACTCCAATACATATGATATCACAATATTATTAATAATTATACAAAGTATCTCAAAAGAATAATTACAATAAAGCTTCTTCGAGAAAATAAGTCAAGAAGCTTGATCTTCTCTACTAGCTCCCTCACGAGCTAAACTATCACCTGAAATCCACAGAAGAGGAGTGAGCCTTCAGCTCAGTAAGATATGAACATGTAGAAGAAAGGAGTGCATATACATACTTATATAAATGCAAAATTTTGGGGAAACATTTCTTTCAAGAACATAATCAAAATCAGGATATAGTTAAGCTTACAAGAAAACAGAAGTGCTCACAATCAAATAACACCATCAAGTATTATGGCAGAACTACAGAATGATCGATAGCCATGCTACCTCTCATAACAGAGCGCATCAGTAGACCTTGCTACCTTATTGCAAACGCATGCTTGGCCAGGCATACGCCTAGAGCTCCTGGTCCCCTCTAGGTGGAACACTGGTACA
>CANXYC011884075.1:0-21633 GCA_948193065.1 Aleurites moluccanus
TAGAACTAATTCAAATAACATGCATAAATACCAATTTCATGCATAAATATATATATAAGCATAACAATATAAAGAAATTAAAAATCTCCCCCCAAAGTTCTCTATATGGATTTGGTTCAGGCTAAGCTGAGGTGTTACAACTCCTTAGGAAAACTCTTTTTGAATTGTTTACCAAAAATGTAGCCTTCACAAAGTTGATGTGGATGATTTATTAATAGTGAACCACTCACCATTTTTCTTTTCCCAATAACTTTAAGTTATCAAAATTCAAGTGACCCATTTTGAAATGCCATAGCCAAGATTGATCATCTGTAAAAACTTTCAAACACTTTTCAGTATCTGTGTTAAAATTAAGCTTAAACATTCTATTACGAGACATTAGCACTTTTACTATTAGCCTTCCTTTGTTCATCCCTCATAAATAATTCTACCTTTCTTAAAACAAACTCATATTTTCTTTAAAAGTTGGCATATACTTAAAAGATTAGACTTTAAAGCAAGAACATAATAAACATAAGAAATAAATTCATGATCCCCTTTCTTCAATTTAATAAGAATATCACTTACCCTTGATTATAATTTTAGTTTTATCACTATATGTTTGCTCTCACTGATTCATCAAGATTCATAAATAATTTTTTATTACTAGTCATATGATTACTTGCTCCTGTATCGAGATACCGTGTTTTCTAATTGCTTCCATCGTCATCTTTGTAAGTTAGCAGCAAAGTGGGATCTTCCTCTACTTCTATCTCCATGTAAATTTTCTTTTCTTCATTATTGGAATTAAATATGCAATCTGCTACATAATGCCCAAATCTATTGCAGTTGTAACAACAAACTTTATTTCTTCTTCCACCACTTTTTCTAGACCAGCCAAACGTGATTCTTCATTTTAGGCATAGGTTATGCCTCCTCTTCCTCTTCCTCTTCCATAACCATCTCAAGTGAAATCACAGCTATATCCTCTATCTCTGCCTTGAAATCATGACTATATGCAAGATATTTTTATACGATCGTTTTTTTATTTTGACCACTAAACTTTCTATTTTTTGCTTAAGAATTTATATTTTTGCTTAAACCATTTTCAAAATACAATAAAATACCCATTTAGTTCTTAAAAAAAACACAAATTGTGTTATTATTAATATTAACTCAAGCATAACTAAAACTATATGAATTAAAACACAAAGGGGATCAATAAACATCTTGCATGTACTTGTCCATATAAAACCTCCATAATCATATGATCCAAATTACAATTCAAATCAATTAATTAGATCTAAAATACAATCAAATATTAAATTAATTTATAAAACTATAATTGAATTACTTTTAGATTAGATAAAAAATTGAATCTCCACCTTTTTCTCATAACAAATACACTATAAGAACTAAGAAAAAATTGAATCCTCGTCAAACACGCGAGGCAAGAGCAGCCACAATGGCGACAAATGAGACAACATTGCTGAGAAAAAAGAGGAATCCAACATTGGTATACTCTTGGTTGTCCAGGAAAATATTCTTAGGCACTCTAAATGCACTGTGTGCACACACGATAGCCAATCCAACCATTAAAGCAGAGATCAAAAGTGAGCCAACACTAGTAAAAAACATAACAATAATAGTCAACAAGACTAAAACTCCTAGGGTTTCACGATCTAAGAAAGGTCACTCGAGAATAACAAGAAGCTGTTCCAACAGTCAAAATAGGTAAAGAAAGATCCACGCGCCATAGAGGCCAAGGAGAACAAGAAGAGAGAAAGGGTGAGACAAGAGAGAGAAAGCGAGAACAATGTCGAGGAAAGTAATATAATTGACTTTGAAGTAAGACATGTTTTTAATAATCCGAGTAGTGGCTTCAGAGAGAGAATCGAGTTGGGCCCTAGAGTTTCGATCAATGAGTTCTAACCAGGGTCGGCGGTTGGAGAAGCGTGGTCATTTGAGGAGGAGAAACGGGAGAGGAAGGCATGAGAGGCGGTTATGGCATTGGAAGTTGGGGTTGTGATTGAGACTGATGATCATGATTATATAGTTTTGATATGGGCAAGTATATGCAAGATATTTATTGATCATCCATGTGTTTTAATTCATATAGTTTTAGTTATATTTGAATTAATATTAATAAGGGTTAATTATTATTTTCCCTTGTAAAATCATCAATACACTAAGTTCCTCTTTTAAAAATATATTAACTCCCCCTTCACAAATATTATGTTATACTAGTACACTTTTTCATCTAATTTTATCATTAATCAACCCTAAAATGATCAATAAAGGCTGTAAAAAAATAAAAATGTCTTTACCTTTTATTTTTAATTAAGTACATTCTATTTTTGCTTCAAAAATATTTTTTAGGGTTAAAAAAATTATTTTCATATTTTTTAACAAATTTAAAAATAAAAAATAAACAAAAATATTTTTTAAAAAATATTTTTTATTTTTATTTTAAAAAAATAATTTAAGAAGAAATTAAATTATTTCTTCTTAAATTTTTTAATACAAACAAAAAATTCATTTTCATATTTTTTAAAAAATTGAAAATAAAAAGAAAAAATATTTTTTATTTTTTATTTGTTATTTTCAAATTTTTTATTTTTTAAAAAATAAAATTAAAAATATTTTCATTTATTTTATTTTTAAAGTTGTCAAAAAATATATAAATATATTTTTTAACCCTAAAAAAATTTTTAAAGTAAAAATAGGATGTAATTAATTAAAAATAAAGGGCAAATACATTTTTATCTTTTTATTGCCATTGTTGACTATTTTAGGGTTTATTAACAATAAAATTATACGGAAGGGTCTAGTGGTATATTATGACATTCATCAGGGGGGAATTAGTGCATTTTTGAATGGTTAGGAGGAGTTAGTGTATTATGTAATTCTACAGAGGGAAAATCACAATTAACCCTATTAATAATAACACAATTTGTATTTTTTTTTTCAGAATTAAATGGTTGTTTTGTTGTATTTTGAAAATGATTTAAACAAATATATAAATTCTTAAGAAAAAATAGAAAGTTTAGTGGTCAAAATAGAAAAACAATGAAAATTTAGTTATCAAAATAAAAAAAAAGGGTAAAGTTCAGTGAGTAGAAATGCTATTTAC
This sequence comes from Aleurites moluccanus, assembly GCA_948193065.1. Classification (NCBI taxonomy): domain Eukaryota; kingdom Viridiplantae; phylum Streptophyta; class Magnoliopsida; order Malpighiales; family Euphorbiaceae; genus Aleurites; species Aleurites moluccanus. The sequence continues at coordinate 3,113 of CANXYC011884075.1, forward strand.
CCAATTACATATGGTGTTGAGGTGGACATGACGTGTCCATCTAATTCAGTGTACTATACTAATGTGACTATCACATACTTAGATCCGATAAAAAATCTGATAAGATATCATATGGTGAACCAATTTTCAAAATATAATGATTAGTCGACAACTATTTTTGGTTAGTAATCGCAATAGAAAAAAGAGTAAAAGTTTAGTGACCATTGATGCTAATTATCCTATCTAAGCACATATGAATAAGAATTAGATCTTGTTGATCACTTTTTCAAATCTTCCGTAGAGCTTTTTTTTGCGCTCGAGTCAAAACACTCTTATCTTCTGATTGATCGAATCCCTTTTCTACTACATCTTGAGAACCTAACATAGCCTTCACTTTAATACACCAATTATCATAGTTTTCCTTGGTGAGTTTTGGAAACTGAAAAAGGAAACATTCTATTTTTTTTTTTTTTAGGATAAGATACAATTTTGATCATGATATTTAGTTTAAGAAATATATCGACTCTTAATATTTTTCGAGTTATAATTTTGACTCTAACATTATTAAAACCTGCAATTTCGACTCTTATCTCTGTTGACTTTCATCCCTGGACCCCACAAGAATTAAAAAGTAATTGTCAAACTGTAATTTAGTCCATAAAATTTTATTTATTTACTAAAAATATTTTTTAAATAAAATAAATTAATAACTAAATAAAAATTAATTATTTTATTTAATTAAAATTAAAATGAATATCATTTTTAATTTAAAATTACTTTTATTAACTTAAAATAATTAATTTTTATTTAACTATTTACTTTTCTAAAATTAAAATAATTTTTTAAATTATTTAATTTATTTTCTTATTTTTATAAAATTTGAAAATTATTTTTTTATTTCATTAAAATTAAAATAATTAAAAATAAAGTATTTTTTTTCTTATTTTATATATATATATATGAGATACTTTTAGTTATTTTACTAAAATTTAATAAAAAATAATAAATAAATAAAATGATCAAATTTATTGACAGAATTAAAATATAAGAACTAACTATATTTTTTTTAAAATACTATTATCTCTAAAATATCGTCAATTTCTTTTTTTTACATATATTTTCTTATTTTTTATTTAATAATTAAAATTAAAATATTTAAAAATATATGTGAATAATTTTATGTGTAAAATATTTATACATAATTTTATTTATTTATTTTTTATATATTTTAATTTAAGATTAATATAAATTACTTTTTATTTAATTAAATAATTAAAATTTTAAAAGTAATTTATTTCCTTATTTTTGTATATAGTAACTGTATGCAATGTATAATCAATAATAGCAAGTATGGTAATAAGAAAAGGCATGAAACAAAAGTTGATTCGGTGGTCGAAATTATTTTTGTATATTTGTTAAAATAAAATTATTTTTTTGCATATTTAACAAAATAAAATAATTTTATTTTAATATACATAAAATATTTTTTAATCAAATATATAAAAAATAAGAAAAAAAATTAAATAATTAAATAAAAAGTAATAATTTTAATTAAATAAAAGTAATATTATTTATTTTTATTTTAAATTAAAATATATATAAAATAAATAAATAAAAATATAATATATGAATATTATACATAAAATTATTCATGTATATTTTTTAATATTCTAATTTTAATTAAATAAAAAAATAAGAATATATATATATATATATATAAAAGACGATATTTAGGGATGATAGTATTTTTAAAAAAAAGTACAGTTAATTTTTATATTTTAAGTCCATCAATAAATTTGGTCATTCGTCTATTAAATTTTAGTAAAATGGCTAAAAGTGTCATGTATATATATATATATATATATATATCAAAGAAAAAATATATATTCTAATTATTTTAATTTTAATTGAATAAAAAATATATTTCAATTAAATATATAAAAATAATTTATATATATATAAAATTAGAAAATAAATTAAATAATTAAAAAATAATTTTATTTATTTTAATTTTAAAAAAGTAAATAGTTAAATAAAAATTAATTATTTTAATTTAATAAAAAGTAATTTTAAATTAAAAATAATATTTATTTTAATTTTAAATAAATAAAATAATTAATTTTTATTTAATTATTAATTTATTTTATTTTTTATAAATTTAATTTTAAAAAATATTTTTTTAAAATAAATAAAACTTTACAGACTAAATTATAATTTACCAATTATTTTTTAATTTTTATAGGGCCGAGAGACAAAAATCAACAGAAAAAATAATTGAAATTATAAATTTTAATAACGTTAAAATTAAAATTATAATTCAAAAAATATTAAAAGTTAATATATTCTTAAAAATAAATATCTAAGTTTAAAATTATATCTTACCCCTTCTTATTTTTCTTTTTCAATTTTGATGCTATGATACCAGATTGCTGAAAAGAAAAGCACAAACTGAATATTGAAAGGAAATCAAATAGAGAATGATAATATGAAATTATACTTCTTACATATTTACTTCATTAAATTAAACGTGTTTATGTAGAAATACAAATAACTCTTCCTAAAAATCATGCCCATGTGAAGACACATCTATTTGGAAGAGACACATCCTACTGTAGAGACATACTCTTTTATAGAGACACATTCACGTGGATATATATATTATTTAATAAAACAAGTTTATATTTTCAATATGCACAAGCTCCATGCTCATGTTTCAAACAACAGCATAGGGTATTCTCGTGCAAATGAATGATTGTATCAATAACTATCATTTGCAAAAGAACAAGGAGAAATCATGCCAATTCAGCTCTTAATAAATCGAAATAGAAAAAGAAACTATCTTTTTTTTGGTGGTATAAATAATTTTGTCAGACTAGCTATATAAAAAAAAAAGAGACGAATATATAATCGATATACAGAATACTTGATTAGTTAAGAGATTGAGTCAAGTGAATATCAAATTCCACATAAATACTTTATCCTTTGCTTGCCAAAATCATATTGAAGCCAATCTTTGACGAGCCGCTAAATGCAATGGTGCGATTCCTTTACCATCTATAATATTGACAAGTCGTGCATATCCTCTAGATTTGAAGTTCTATAAAAGTTAGTAAGGTAAAATCAATTAAAAGAGCAAAGGGGGAGAATATAATCAATTTTAGGAAATAATAAAACTACCAGGAAATAGCAACAGGGCTAGATTGAGCAGCAGAGAGTACAACTTGAAGGCAATTAGAATGGCCATAGTAAGCAGCATAGTCCAAGAAAGTTCTTTCATCGTTTATGATAACTATGGCGGCGGAGCTGGTCTTCGGCCTGATCTGGATGGAGCGGGACGACGATGACGGTGGATTTGGATTTGCAGCAAACAATGACCCAGTTCACCAAGATAAGAGATGGCACGGTGAGCGGACTCAACAGGAATGATGAGTTGCCCATCAGATCCATAGATAAAAGATATCTATGAACTGCTACATTTTCTCGAGAACCAATAGAGAAAGAGTTCTATAGAAACAGTATAATGAGCCCAGAATTTTCAGTAGCCATTTCAATACCCAAGTTGAAAAAATCAAGATCGAGCACCCACTTGATAAAATAAAAACCAAATCAAATTAAACAAATCCCAAAAAAAAAAATAAAAAAATCAACAGACTGAGAAAATAATACCCAAATCTTAAATCTATCAACTAGCCAAGACAAGCCCAAGAATTAGTCCGAAGAAAATTCAAGAACTTTGAAACCCAAAAAAGCAATAAGGAATGAAGAAAAACCCGTTAACCAATCCACAAGTTTTCAATAAATAACAAAGGGTTTGTTAGTTAAACCGCCATTAAGGGCCAAATTTTGGGCGTGGAGGAGGCTTTCTGTCAACGATGTAAAAGGTTGAGATATTATAGGAGGTGACAACTGCAACAGCGAAGGAATCATCGGCGATGAAGTCAAAATTTTGAGGCAGAGTAAGAGGTAAGACAGAGAGAGTAGCGCGTGAGAATGAGAGGAAAAATAACATGCTAGGATGATATGGAATATTTTAATATTAAATTTACTTACTTGGCTTCCACTTCATCTTTTCATCGATGAAAAAAATGAGATGAAAGACTCACATGTATATAATGATAGAGATTTTATTGTTATAAAAATTAATTTAATAATAATTATGTGTATTAGTTAATAATAAAAAAATAATGATTGTAATTTATTCAATACTAATAATTAATACAGAGAGTTATGGGATATGGAGCAAGCAATACTTGATCTATTAATGAAAATAGAAATTTATGTATTCTTTTTTAATTAAATTTAAGCTCGTAATATTATCGCAATAAATTAAAAATTTCACACTGAGTTATTAAATTTGAAAACACGTAATTACATTATAAAAAGTGTAATATTTTGATAATTTGTTTTTTGTAATTAAGCATTTTTTTATTAGACAATAAAAAAGCATTAAAAATATATTGTTATATTAATAACTTTAGTTTGTACATATATATATACTTAATAAACATTTTTGCTCTTGAATTGCACGGGTTTATATTATTTTTATTTATCACGGGTTTAAATTATCCTTATTATATAAATACTATCACATATTTAAGTAAATACATTTGAAAGAAATATTTAATACATAATGTAAACTATGTAAATGTTAGAGAAAAAAAAATTAATAAAATCTTATATTTAAAATAAGAATGCGACAATCTTCTATAACGAATTCCAATTTAAAATAAAATATGTTTGGATCTAACTTGAGGATCCAAATTCCAATTTGCTATAACGAATGGAGTTTTTTATTTATTAATTTGGCGTTTGACAGTGATAAGAATTAATAGATTTTGGGTGCTAGATTAGATTTTTTTGTAAAGCTGCAGTCGCAGCTTATTTTACAAAACCCATTATCTGGCGATAAAACCTTGATTTGAGAATTGAGATACCAAACACATTAATAAATATTAGGGGAAAATATAAAAAAATATAGTGTAATTTCTCTTGGATATTTTGGACACGTGATTTTTTTTTTTTAAATATAAAATTTGCACTGTTAATATTTTGGAGTCTACAACTCTAACACTGTCAGTACCTTCTAACTTAGTATTGATGTGATACTTGTGTACCTCACTTCTTTAATTTTTTTTATGAGATAATTGTGTGGATTAATGAAGATTCATGTGAAAAATTAGCTTTTTTTTTAAAAAAAAAACATATAAAATAATTAAAATAAGAAAACAAGATTAATTCATAAAAATCCTTATCTTAAAAGAAGAACTAAGAACCCTAATTCCTAAATTCATTTCTTCAATTTTCTCATCCATTGTTTAAAGATGAGCACCTAATTGCAAGTACAATCAGACTAGAGTAGTGAGAATAGAAGTGAAACAGTAAGTTCGGTGATCAAGAGAGGCGAGGCGAGTATGGTGTGCAGTCATGAGTGAGGACATCTTTAACACCTGAGACTACCAGCAAAAAATTTTGTGTCTATGACTGATTTGGGGATAATAAAAAATGTAATTTTTTTTATTGTATTGATGAAGTTAGAATTGAGAGAATTGAACGCTAAGAAACAATACTATGGTAGGTTCAAAATGAAGATGCTTTTACTCATAATTGCCCTTTTCTCTCCATAATTATTTTTTAGATTTTGAGAAAATAGGTTTCAAAATGACAAATTATATTTGCTATTGTTTGTTGAGTTTTATTATCTATATAGTTTGCAAGGAATATATGCAAGCAAATTATTTATTAAAATATCTAAATGAAAAAATTATTTGCTAAAATGTAGCTATGTTTTATGTTGAGAAGTGTCATCACTCTAAACTAATAATATGATTGAAAATAACTAGTGCAAGTACTTTATTGAGTATCAAATCCTATTTAAGGTAAAAATAAGCAAAATAAATTTTTTGACAAGAATGTCATTACAGTTAAATTTATTGGCTTACAGTTAAATTTATTGGCTATATGGGTTAAAGAAATTCATAGAAAGAGCACAATTTTGAATAAAATTAATAAGATAAACATCATTTATTCTTTGCATGAATATTTTGATGATGCTAAAATTTGATAAATTTAATGGGAAATTATATGATTTTTATTTTCCAAGTATTTATTACTTGCAGGGAATAATGAGCATTATAAGATGTACTCCCATGTGATGCTTAAATTAAATTTCAATGATTTAGGATATTGAAGAGATTCACGGACATTATAAGATGTTCGCCCCGTGATGCTTAAATTAAATTTCATGAATTTATACAGTGAAGAAATTTAGAAACATTATCAATCCTTCATGCCCGTTATTTTTTTTAAATAGCTAATTTTTCACAAGGATAGGTACTAAAGACATGAGGGCTATGGATCCTAAAATATTAATGAAGCAAATCTCATATCCTTTTTTTGTCAAAACTTTTTTCACAGGCCTCAGTGTCAAAGGGGTAAACTATATGATGCTTTTTTGTACTTCCCCAAAATATTATATAGAAAAACAATATATAAACAAATATAAAAAAAATAAAGAACACGAAAATTATTCATGTGAATAAAGGAATGAGTTTGAACTCTTCATACTTTGGATTACAATTTCATTTTTCTCTTCTTTCTTGAATCAAGACTGTATTGTATAGTTATTTATTGAAATTAATGGGTCAGATTCAAGTACACTCATAACGAGTGTATAAATCAGAATCCATTAATTATTAATTAATTATAAAAGTAATTAATTAATATAAATAAATAATATAATAAAGATATTACTTATGAGAATTCTAATAGGATTTGGATAATTCTCTAATAAGTGGATAGTTAATATATATACTATTAGGAAGATAATATCTCTACGAGAGATATTAGTGTAAGGCGTTGACACAAATAGAAAGAAAGAAAAAATCTTTGTTATTTTCTCTAACGATTTCTATTGGTGAATGAAGAGATGTTGAATGTTTTTAAACTATGAAAAAAAATTTACCCACTTGTGATTGCTTTTAGATTGGTGACACAAATCAAGAATACGATTTTCTGCGCTTCAAAAGATAGTTACTCTAACTGTTTTATGTACATTAAGAAATCTAATATTGATATCAATGCTAGAATACTTGTTTTCCGATTTAGAATCAATCAAATGTGTTTAATTGATTAAGAAAATGATTTTTATGATTTTTATGATATTTTCATACATTTTAAAGTTGACATGTTTAGAGCTATTAAACTGTGTGTTAAACCTTTTCATTTTGCAATTTATTTATACCATGTTAAAGTATATATGTAGATCTTTAAATCTATGTAACATTTGCATAAATCAAATGTCAATTGAGGGAAATATGGCCTCCCAAAAATAGCAACTCAAATTTATAAATTTGGAATTTTTGGGTTTATAATTATTTATGTCTCACTCTTCTAAACTTGGCATGCATGCTCAAACACTAGGTTAGAGATGTCCTTTTACCAAATTGACCATATAGGTAGACTAAAAAACCTTAATATCCCCCACTAGAAAAAACTTAGAAGCTGAAATTGTCCGGCATGATGGCACATGGACTGCACACTCCGATCATCACGAGGAATTGAAATGCTTATTTGGGGTCCGGTCTCACGTCACAAATTTCTTGGTTGCCTTTTCTGTTCTTAATCTGAAAGATTGATTGATTTTATATTTATCATGTTTTCAATTTTATTTTAAAATCTATTTCATTTTTTGAAATTTGTTTTTAGGGAGTCGCAACTTTAATTTTATTTTTATTGGAAAAATATAAAGAAAAAAAACCAAAATTGACTCAAATTTAATTGCTCAATGATAAAAGGCACAAAACCTTCGAACCGAGCTGGATTGGAGTATTAAGTTTTCGATTTAAGAAATTATGACTTTCCTTTTGATTACTTATGACTTGAAATTCTATTTTTATGATCAATTTATATGGCATATATTGGATGCTAAAACAAGGAAATAAAGCATACATTGAAAAGTAGTAAAGAAATATAAATCAGCTCTACATAATTAAGAGTCAAGGTGTTAACTTTAGCCCTTATGGGTTTTAGGTTAACCATATAAGCCTCGATATCACCTAATTGGTGATATTGACTCTAACCCTTATGGATTCTAGGTCAATCACAAATTCGTCGATCATATGGCAGAGTGGGGAGGGAGAGAGGTAACAAGAAGGAATTAGAAAGCAAGAGGTGGGTAAAAGCGATCAGTCTGGAGGAAAAGGCAAGTAGACTGAGCAAGAGTTGTGAGAAAATATGTTTAGGTTTTTTGGATTTATCGCTCCATATTGGAGCATACTTATGTATCTCTTCGAATGGGAATCAAAATCCAACATTGTTCACCCTTCTTAAGAAGGGATTTTAGGTTTAGTCTGTAAATGAAGTTGGCTTTTGGTCAATTTAAAGGCCAGATTTGGTTCAGATTCATGAGTATGTTGCAAAATGATAAATTTGGTTTTGAAAGTCTGATTTATACCTTCGTTTTGAGTTTACGAGGCAGTGGTGGTGGAGCACTTTACAAGATTGGAGTTCCATTTTTCAATGTAGGAAAGTGAAATCGAGTTGTTTGATTGGTCTTGCTAAGTTAAACTAAAGAAGATTGATTTAAAGCTTTATTGGCCAAATGATGATCATTTATTTCTCAAAATTCAAAGAGAACGTAAGAAACTGGTTTAAACTCAAATAGAGCAAATCACTTGAAAATTAAGAAAATTGCCTAGAGGGAGAGTTAAGAGAGCTTTCTTGAGGAAAATTCAACTCAAGCTAGCTGGTGTGTGGAAAATGGAAGAGGTTAGGGAGTTTCTATAGGTGAAGGAAGGGCATTCTAGTCACTGTGGCTCTGACTAGATTTGGTGGATCTGCAAGGGTACAACGTAGATGCCTAGAGGATGCTCCAGACACATGAGGTAGATTCTAGGATGAAAGGTGGTGGATTGCTGCCAAACACTGGTGGATCTGCTAGAGATGCTTGATGGATCTGCCCAGTCCTCTAGAGGATCCTCCACACACAGCTGGATGATCCGCTAGGGCTAACACTTTGTTGTCCATTCATTTTTTGATTGTCTATCCGTCTTCCGAGTCTGAGGCAAGTATGGTTGAGTTTGATGCGATTTCATCTAAGGTCCGGCGAGTTTGATGGTAGTGAATCGGGATGCCTCTGTCTGTTTGAAGCGAGGAAAGTGCGCCTAGAGAATGTCTAAGGCTATCTGCTGCCCTAATGGTTTGTTTCACTATGTTTGGACTGATTTTTTATTTTTATGATCTTTTATAATTTTTTATATTTCCTGCAAAATAGAAGCATTTCGAGTCAGATTCAGACAAATAATAGCTTTACAAATAGAGAAAATTCATACGGTTATAATGAAATTGTCGGCTCCATGATCTAAGGTGAAATAGGCCGGATATTGTATTCTTGAGTGTTTGCGGCACGTGACTGGACGTATTCATCATTTTGAAATTATTCAAAAGCTATAAATAGGGGTGCTCCCATTCACTTTCTTATCTTATTCTAAACTTCTGCATCTCTCTCTAGATTTTCTTTCTCTAGAAGATTTCTTTGTTTTTAGTACCAAATGGCTTTCACTTCGGGCAGTTTTATCAACAAAAGCAGTAGGTACTATCTGCCTTGGGAGAATAATGATCCTGAGGTTCTGCTAAAGGAACCAGAGGAGCACATGTCTTAGACAGGTTAGATGGAGGTAAATGTCTCTCTACTTATTTGTTTTTCGTTCTGCTTATTTGTTTTTATTCTATTCGCTTGTTCATCAGTATACTTGTCTATTTACCGCTCTGCTTGTCTGTTTATCAATCTGATTATCTATTTATTAGTATGTTTATCTTCTTATTAGTATGTTTATCTGCTTATCAGTCTATTTATTTTCTTATCAGTCTGTTTGTTTGCTTATCAAAATGTTTATCTGCTTATCAGTATGCTTGTTTGTTTATCAATTCGTTCATCTATTTTTCATTTTGTTTGTCTGTTTATCAGTCTGCTTGTCTGTTTACTGATCTACTTAACATTTTTTTGTCACTCTATTTGTCATTTTATTTATCATTCTGTTTTTCTGTAGCGTGTCACTCTCAAGAATAGAAGGGATATACATAACAACTTTCATCCACACGACTATGACAAAGGGTGATAATGAGAGCATTGGAACTGGCTGGTTCCACTTTTTTTTCATCGATATTGATCTGGGTGCTGAGAGTCATAGCAACTGATGAAGGCACTTGTTGAGAGGTGGTGAGACACCACTAAAACTTTTCACTTTCCTTGTGGTGAGCTCACGGTGACTCCACTTGACTTGAGCATGCTGAAAGGCATTCGATTCGAAACTCGTCCACTAGATTTCTGTAAGGACTGGAGAATGAGGTATACTCACGTAGATATGGTAGGTCTTCTTAGTGGCATTCCTCCTACTGATAACACTACAGTTCCTTAGTCTTAGCTTTTAGATAGCTAAAGATGTCCTAACCTATGTCAAAGATCATGGGGAATGTCGAGACTGTTCCCCACCTTTCTCTTCTTATCATTATTGGTTGTACTTTTGGGCACACTCATCATGACACCATGGATTTGAATATGATCAAGAGCCTGATGGATTTGACTACCATAGGCGAGTATGACTGGGGAGGAGCTATCCTGAGTGCGATGTATCAGGAGATGACCGATCTCTCCTGTTGTTCCTATACTTTGTATAGAGGCACCTATGCTATTTGGAAGGTACACTTTTTGTTGACTATTCTGCTTATCTTGCTATTGATCGATTGCTCTGTCTAACTGATTGTTGTTTGATTATTCTGTACTATCTTATTGTTTGATCTAATACTGTGAACACTGATTTTTTATACCCATCGGACTTGTGCCAAGCACCGGAGCCTAAGCCATTCACAGACGGACTTAGAAAGCATCAGGACGGGTCCAGACCCAGGCTGCCACACTTAAGGGATGGCATTGCAGCTAACCCTAGGGGCGATGTTGCCCTAGGCAGGTGGCGGTGCCGCCATGCCTTGGGGGAGGCAGCACTGCCACCCTTTTGAGCTGATGCCATCCTTTGGTCCTACTGTTGTCCTCCCTCTCTGGAGGCATCAACCCCCCCCCCCCCCCTCCACCCCCCCTCCCTTTGGTGGCACTCCTCCTTCTTCCCGGCGGCAGCTCCATACTTTGCACTTTTTTTTTTTTTTTATCAAATCCTATATCGGGAAATGATGAAATGAGACCCCCAAGCTTCTATTATAAATAAAAAGCTTCTCCCACCTTCCAATGGACATGAAAAATCATCTAGTTTGAGTTTTCACTATTTGATTTCACTCTCTTCTCCTCCATATACCTATTCTTTAGTTCTCTTTGAGTTTAAAGGACTTTTTAGAGCATGTGGAGCCCATTTTCTTTAGTTTCTTTTTGAGCTAAAGAAGGATCAAATCCAAGGCATGTGGAGCCTTAAAATTTATTTAACATAAAGTTACTCTGTCTGTTTGTTTTATTTTCTTTTGAATTGTCAGGTAAAAGGCAGTTCAACCATCTCCCTGTACTTCGATCGATTCAAGGTGGAACTCTAATATGGAAGAGCACTCCATCCGCCGCCTCCCCAAAGATCAAGACAAAAGGTATCAACTAATAAACTCCTTCTTCTTTTCTTATTTTGATAGAGCATCAAAATAAACAACTCATCTTTTATCTTTCTTTAGTTTGATAGAGAATCAAAATAAAGAATCAAAACATGATGAATTGGGCATAAAATCAACCCTCATTTGCAAGAAGGAAGAACTGCGTAAGTTTTGATTCCCATTCAACTGGATACGCAGACAAGTTATATAAAAGCTTCAAATCCAAAAATGTTAAAAAATCATCTTTTTCCTTTTACTTTGTTTTGTCACGTCTCACTTTTGGGCCGCAACGGTCCTAGGGCACAGGTAGACCTAAGGTCACCAAAAACCCGTAGAACCCATGAACAATCCAGTTATCAATCATTCAATCAATCTTAACTCATTCATCAATGCTTAAATCCTATTTATTACTTATAAATTTTACATAAATTTTTCCAGAGTTTTCTTTGTAATTTTAATGCTATTTCAGACCCAAAATCAGGTTTTTCAAAAATTATACTCCCAATAATTTGCCATCTTTATACTCTCAACTTCACAGTTCAACAGACATACATGACACTTCTAAATCTCTTTTAAAATATGTGAATTTCATTTTAGCTTTTTCCATATCACTGTCATTATCACTTCATTATCATTAAGCATTACACATTATAGTCTTTTATTACTAAACTTTAATAGCAAATCACATTACATTTTAACGTCACTTAAATGTCAATTACTTCACTGTTCATATATCACTATAGTACTTAATCATCTAATTATACACAGTACCATGGAGCTCTAAGAATTGACACTCATGACCTTTAGAGAATAAAAATTCTATCTCGATGTACTTGACATCCCAAGTCGGAAAAGAAATTGACTTGAAATCAGCTTCCTATATCTCATCCCTGTAAAAATTATAAACCACTATTTAGTGAGTATAAAATACTTAGTGAGCATGTATACCTCATAAAACAGATGATATAAGCATATGATAACAAATGATTATAATGGAAGTCAAGTATTAATAATTACAATGAATGGATATCAATATATCCATTTTTACATGTTAAGGTTAATTAATTTGCACGCCAAATGTCTTTGGAAGTTTGGAATAGGTGACAATCAAATCGATGATAAACAATAATCTATGAAAGAAAGGCCAGAAATGGTAAGCAATAAGATATAAGTTTGGAATCAATGAACAGGTAAACAATACTCATATCATGTAGATAAGACAGATAAAGGGCCATGAACACGTATAATCTCATATCAATCTCAAATCATGTATATAAGGTTGATCAGGCCCCATGGCTAGGACAGTTAACCCTTCCCCGCTAGGGTTGCATGTAAATCAATGTGCACATTGTTGACGATATGTATCCACTACCCCGTCGGGAGGCATCTCTGTCAAATCTCATGTAAATAGGCCAATGGAAATCAATAACAATATTAAGTATTCCTTTGGAACATTATGGTTCAATGGCTTTCAATCGATACACATGAGCTTATTTATTAATCAGTGTCAATACATTTCATTTATCATGTATCAGTTTCTTTACTTGATATAAAGGTAGCAATTAACAATAAACATAATGGAATGTGGCTAATCATTTGGTGTGCATACTTTTGGAAATATTTGGGTACATGATCAATCAAGAACAACGGGCATTTCAATATCAATAACAATCAATGGATACGGTGATTTCAATCTTAAGAATGATTAAAGGATGATCAACAATAGCAAAGTGACATTTTAATCAAGAAGGAAACATGTTCATCGGGTCAACAAATCAAGGCATGAATATGATGTATACATTACTCACTTTAGCTTATGACTTGAACATTTTCTTTTTCCTTTATCCTTGATTCTTTGCCTTATCTCTTATGGTACCCATCACGTCTCTTATTCATTCTGGACTCTACATTTCCAATTAATTTCCATTTAGATACTATTTATCATAAAATTATATTACTTATACTTATATTAAAGAAATTCTTAAAATTTTCAAATCACTAAGGTTTTTTTGTGCGAAATTCTTTACTGGCAGTCTATGTTCCATTACCCATATCTCTCTCTACACTTATCCAATTACTTCAATTCTTATTCCTACTTAAACTAGATATATTAAATTTTAACATATCCAAAATTTACTTTAATCTCACTGCTACACAATTTATGGTGTAAATTTAAACTTAGGGTTATAACCAGCCCTACTGCCTGAAATCTTATTCTTGCAATCTGTATTATTTTATCTTATAACTCAATCTATACTTATTCAATTACTTAAATTCTTTTTCTTGTTGAAAATAGACATATAATATTATAACATATCCAAATTTTAGAATATTTGGATTACTTGACAATTATTAGTGAATTTCCAAAGTTAAACTACCCTGAAATCTCTATCCACACAGACCCTGTTTTCATACCTTTAATTAATACCGTGCTCATCCAATTATAAAACTATTTTATATTCATTTAGATAACATATAAATGAACATCTTTCATTTTTAAAACTTTCTCTAATTCAGAATTTAAGGTCCTCATATCTATAGAATTTAGTAGCCTATATTCTGTTTATCATTCAATCCAGACATATTATACTCATGACCTAATATCTCATAAAAAACAAATCCAATTGAATTTTTTTTACAGGACTATATATAAGACATAAATTAACATTTTTTTTTTATATTTAACACTTCTTTTAATTCTGTCTCTATAATTCTTTACAATAAAAATACAATAGCATTTTTTAAAATCCCTAATTCTGAGTCAGTCAAAGTTTTTGCCTAATAACTCTTTCCTCACTTTTAATTTTAGAAATTCATTTTACTTAAATCTAATTAACATATTTACCTACAAATTTCATGTTTTGTCCATCTTCAAATTTAGTCATTAAAATTTCGGAATACTAGCCACAAATTACTACCTCAAATTAGATTTCAGAATCCACTTAAATGCTAGCTCATTCTTTACATTCTTAGCTCAAATAGCTCAATTATTTGCCAAATCAAACTACAGAACTCTTAAATTAAACTAAAAAACTGAAGTTTATAAAACTTTACCTTGAATTAAATTCTTGAATTTCATCTTCTTATTTCTCCCAAAATAATGTTGACATCTACTTCCATCTCCATCTATTTCTTACACCACTTCTTTTCTTTCCATCTATTTCCTTAGATTGGCTTTGATTTATCCATGGAATGGGAGAAAATATTTTTAATTATTTCTCCATGGGTGGCACGGTTTACTTTTATTTTGAGGGAGTAAAAATTCCATCATTTTTCTCTTATAAATGCTAAAGTCAAAAGAAGAAAGTAATAAAAATAATTGAGGAATTTTCTAGATTTTTGCTAGGTGTTCAATTTCTAATGAAAATTAATAAAGAAAACCCATAAAATCTCTTCCCTCAAATGTGATGGCCGGCCACCTCAATTCCTTTTAGAATTTAATATAAATGGGTGGGTCCCACAACTTTGCTTAATTACACTTTAGCCCAAAATTTTCCTTATTTGTATTTTGACCCTCAAAACTTTTTATAATTTATTCTGTCTATTATGTTTAGATTCAACCTTAAGTGTGGTGAGTGAAATACTTTATTTTAAGTTGTTCTATCATTTAAAAATAATTATGGGTCATTTGTGGATCCTAGATAGTGGATTTTCAAAATTACCCCCAAAATTATCATAAATTATGATTTTTCCACTCTTTAAAATTTCAGTGTTCCCAAAGGATTTTCAGTTCTTTCTTTTCACCATAATTTCACATAAAATTAACTAACTTAATCCCTTCAAGTCTGGATCAGAAATTCTTAAATTAGCCGGACTGCTATTTTTCCGGCAGTATAATTAACACCGGTATTTTTCGGGACAGTATCTCAAAAGTGGCCCAGTTGAGTCTCAAAAATTCCTGAATATTACACTTTATCATTCTCTGCAGATTTCAATAATCAATTGAGCCTATTCATACTTAAATTAATACTAAAGTCCGTTATATTCATACTGTCTTGTGTACTTCCTCACTATTCATTGCTCTGTCTTCTGGGGGTATTACATGTTTATTCGATTCTTATTTTGTTTATTTTTTTCTTTATTTTTAGCTTAGATCTTTGGGAAATGTGTGATCAACCTAGAACTCATAAGGGCTAGAGATGATATCCTCTATTTTGGGTTTTTGAATTGTAATAATTTACTTTATCGCTCTCTTTTATTGCTTTATTTTATTGCTTTATTTCTTCGTGTATTCATCTTATGTGTCATTCTTTAAATTGTTCATCAAAATATTTTAAATTAAGGTTAAAATTAGAAGTCAAGTTCAACCGAAAATCTAGTCTCTGAATTCTCTTTGGTTTTAAATACTAGTGCATTTTTTTCCTTTGGGATAAAATTGGAGTCAAAATTGGTTTTTACTTTAAAATTTTTCAACAAAAATAACTTAAGGTGGCGACTTCAAAACTCAAAACCTTTTTCAAATAAAAGGTGCTAGGGTCGTCTCAATCAGTGAGAAATCATCCCAAATGAGTATTTTTGATTCCATTTTAGCAGAATGGACACGATGCTTAGGCGAGGCCTCACAAATACGTCTATTTAGGCCTGGACATACGAGCATTTTCCTATCATTGCCTATATTTTGCGATCATTGGGACTGGATGTGTTCCCTACGGGTAGTAGGTGGAACAAGACGAATTGGGTTGATTCTAAAAGGTGTAACCTTCTCACTTTGCGATCCTTCTTCAACGCATTGGTGCCAGGCTAAGTGTAATACCCTAGGAAGTCCTAACATATATGCATGATTCAATTCTCAGTATGTAGTTCAAAAGTCTTGAAATGATGGGAAATAATTTTAGAGACAGTTAGAAAGCGAACTAATTACTTTTCCAGGAATCGGAAGTGTCGGGAACACTGCCGAGAAATTAGCTGTCCAGTCAACAGAAGAATTTCTGAATTGGAATAGGGGGTAAAAGATCATATTAACGTGTGTGTAATTTTGGTAAAAAGAAAGAAGTGAATAATATTTAGAAACACTGAAAAAGTAACCAATGGCAAAATTGTAAATAAAAGGAACTTTAAGGTGAATAGTGAAAATAAGTCTGTCTGGATTTCAGAATGATTTTGAAACTATTTTTATAAATGAGAATAAATTAAAATAAGCCTATTGATTCCCCACATTGGAATCTAAATCCTGATAGAATTGACCGAATAAATTACATAATAGGTTGGGGTCAAAACCTTATTACTTGGAAGTTTAAGGACTAAAATATAATTTGCCATATGATTTTATTATAAAAGGCAACACTTAAAGAATTTTTCCCATCTTCTTCTTCATTTCTTGTCTTGGCCGAAACACACACCTTCCTTTCTCCCATCCATTTCTTCATCTTCTCACCAAATTTCTTAAGAAAAATTGATAGAAAACTTAACTATCAACCTAGTTCTTTCAATTGCCATCATTGGATTGCTTGGAAAGCTAAATAAATTCAAGGAAAAACTCTTCAAAGATTTCGGCCACTTCATCACCAAGAGGTAAGGAATTTATTTGTTCAATTTTATGGTTTAGTTAGATGATTTTAAGGTTGAATTGCATGAGTTTTAGGTTAGATTGCATCAATTGATGCATTTTGATAGAAAACCCTAATTTGCCTAACTTGTTTGAAGTTATATGAAAGGGTTTGATGAATTAGTGTTAGTTAATATTAATTAATGTTAGAATATGTTAATTGGAGGCTAGTAGGTAACTAATTGATGGTTGTTTTGATGTGTAAAATCAAATTGACACAAGTTGTGCCTAATTATCTCATTTGAAGAATTGTGGTGGAAATCAATTTTCCAAAGCATTTGGAAGGTTTAGGTGAGTCTTATATGTATCCTTTAATATGCCTAATGTATTGGAATTGAAATTGGAAACCTTATATGAAACCCTCATTTTGGTCGAAACCCATGTACTATTCATTGCCTATGTTTTATTTGATTTTTCCTTTGAATTCCTATGCCATTTTGATCCATTCTATGTTGTTTAATCTTGTTTAATTGAAACCTATTGTGTTGTTGCCAATGTGGTTTGTTGTTGATTGAAATGGGCAAGCCAAACTTGCACCAAAACCTAACCTATTGGCTTGCCAATTTGTGCCCACTAAGTGTTTGATTAAATGCCTAGTTATTTTTGCCTTGGCCTATTGCTTTGTATTCCATAGGCCTACCATTTGAATGCCATCGTCATCAGCGACATTGGCATGCCAATTGGCCTACCGATTTCCTTTGCCGAACTAAACTTTGTTCAATACCTTTGTTGTTTACCATAACCCTTATCATTGATTGTATATTGTATATTGTAATGCCATTGATTCAAATGCCATTTGATTTGAAAGATATTGAGTTTAATGCCATTGATGATACCATTGTTGCATAATTGTAACACCTTAGCCTAAACCCTGATAGGGATCTTTAGGAAATTATTTTCCTTTCTTTATGATGTGTTAATATGGTATGTGAATGCATGAAATATATATATATGCATGTTATATGACCTAATTTTTAGGCCTAGAATTGTTTTGAAGTCAGTTAGGACTCAATCGGGTAAGTTTGAAATTTTTGGTAATCGGAGGACTAAATTGTAATTTTATAATTTTTCGAGGTTTTATGAATTTATCAGTATATTTGAGTAAAGGAAAGAATAAAAGTGAATGTAAATGGTCTTAAATTATTTATTTGGGAATTGTATGGAAAAATGTACCCGGTTGGAGATAATTTCGGGAAAAATCGGCTCAACGAGGGCGTTTGAGGGGTTTCGGAGTAAATTAAGGACCTTATTATAATTTTACTATGAATATGAGATTATAAGGTGTGTGTGATTCTATTATAACAGTTTAGGCTTGATTAAATCTAGCCGTTGGATTAAATGATGGAAAATCGGACGGTTGGATCGTTCGGGAGCATTTTAGCTATTGTAAGCTTACCTTATTGGATTTTTGCCTTAA
>CANXYC011884808.1:0-14972 GCA_948193065.1 Aleurites moluccanus
CCCAGCTAGCATATATATAGGTTTACACTAGGGTTGAACCAGTTAATGGGCTCTTGCCCATTAGGCCCACTACAAAGGTCCTTTACCTATTAGGATTTATATTAGAACATAAATTAGGGTTATTTAATAAACCCAACAAAACAAAAGATTACAAGCAATTCACAGAACTACTCCCTCTGAACCTGGTTATAGTAAGATTCGTCAACTAATTCTGCTCTTTTTCCCTATCCAACTTCCAAAATTTATGAGCCAAACTCTTTTCTTTCTTTTGCAGCTCTTACTAGTCCTGTTGTTCTTGCCATTCAATGTCCTATACCGATCAGTTCGACTCTTTTTCCTGATTTGTCTCTTTCACTGCATTGCTGCTCCTCTCTACAAGTTAAAAATTAATGTCGGACTTGCCAAAAAAGAAAAAATTTCAAATGTCTAACTTAAGTTGTCGAGTCTAATTGTCTTGTAAATTCATGATTGAAGCAAATATGGTTGTTAAAATTGAACCGGATTGATCGGTTGATTTAAAAAATTAAAAATCAAATTAAAGATCGGTCCGGTCATATTTTATTTATCTATTTTCTAAAAATTAATTAAAAAATCGGTGAATTGGTTGGTTAACTGATAAACCGGACCCATTTTTCCAGTTCCAAAGGATCAAATCTTTTTTAAAATTTTTAATTTTTTAAAATTTTTAAATTTTTTTTATTAAAACGATGTACTTTTTATCAAACAAAACCATGATCCTATTACATGTTAACTTATCGTGTGAATAAATATTTGAATAAGTGAATGTTCATAACTTAATATATATATAATTTTTAATTTAATGCAATTGGATTGACACTATAAAAAATATAATTTTATATAAAATTTTAATTTAGCTATAATTATATTATATTTATTTTCATTATATATATATATAATAAATATTAAATTATATATATATATATATATATATATATATATATATATATATATATATATATATATATATATATATATTTTTTTTTTTAGATTTTATAAATATTTTATATTTATTAACAAAATATATATATATCAAATATATAAAAATATATATATATATATATATATATATATATATATATATATATATATATATATATATATATATATATATATTATTTTTTTTCGATTTAATCAATTTAATTTAATCCAACCTCTGATCCTCTATAATTGACCCGATTCTAAAAACATTGGAAGCAAACATCATATGATAAATACATGACTTTATTTGCTTCAACAGATAACAATAACTTAATTGATAAATTATATATATATATATAATGTTTAAAAATTGCTAGGAACACGACAGGATCCTAATCTGTAATCAGCTGAGAATATCCGGATTAGGGTCCGGATCCAAATCTAGTTAGAAAACGGGCCATTTACATTTTGAATAACCAATAATACCCCTAGATTCTCTTTCCGACACGAAGCACGAGCAAGGGTAAACTGGAATTATGAAATAAAGATGATGAAAAATCTGAAATAAAAATATCTGTGTCTAGGGATTTTACGGTGTGGAGAAATTCTTAGGTGAACGTTCTTTGCCTAGAATGAGGCTTTGCTCTCAGAGTGGGTGAAGAAGGTTTCAGGGTGGTTGACTCCATCTCTCTGATAGGTAGCGGAGCCGGTGATTTCTATTCTCTTATGTTAGCAACAACAGCCCTTTTGAAGAAGAAAGGCAAATTATTAACACCCCTGTCTCTCTCTCTATATATAATACAGTAAAACATCTATAAATTAATTTATACCAACAACAACGAGGCTGTGATGATATTTCACTGACCCAAATCAGATTGAGAGAGAAATACCCGATTCTTTGGCGGGGCAACCTTTGGATGCTCGCTGAAATGGCTGATTTTCCCTCGCTAGAAGCTCATAGTTGCAGCCATGGTGCCGTGGTATTTCTTTCTAGTCTGATACAAGGCCTACTGATCTGAGCCTCTTCCAGATTTTAGTGAGGTTTTGTCCTAAGATCGATTGCAATTCTAACCCGTCTCTGTTTCTGTATATCTATATTTTTCATTTGAGGATTAGATGATGCTTTTGTGTCTGTCTGTGTATTTTTATTCAGTAAAAAATCAGTCATTTTCAGGAACTGATCTTTGGGTAGTTTCTTAAATCAGTCTATTAACCATTTGTTCACAGCATGCAGTACAGAGAATGAAAACAAGGTTGAAGAGTTGAGTTTAGAGTCTTTTTAACGCCCAGTTTTTTTGCAATTTCTCTGATCTTCTTTTCTTAAGTTTATAATAAGAGGGAAGTTTAGATTTCGCTATAGTTGTTAAATTCAAAAATTGAAAAATATTTTTGTAATAAAATATAATTTTTAAGTTTTCATGCTTCAAGATGAGATATTTGATAGGAAAAAGGTAAAGCTTGTACTAAGCTGAAATATTGAATAGATAAAGGAAGAAATAGAAATTTGTGGGTTGAATCAAGTTTTAATAATCTTAATCGGTATTCGGTATTGCTGAGTGGTTTTTTAGCTGATCTAACAAATAGATAAAGGGGAGCAGGGCGGAACTGGAACTTTAATTTGGGGGCCAAACTGGTAAGCACTAAGCCCTAATATATCAAACTATAATTTCACATGTACATGTATGTTTGATGCTCACATAGGCATAGGTATAGTGCCAGATCTTTTATCTTTAAAAGGAGAAGAGAAATAATGCAGCATCATTAATTTGATGACAGTAGCCCATTTGATAGATTCTTGGAGGGGCACAATAGTCAAACAAAAGAGAAGAGGTAATTTAGAAGAAGTGAAACAAAAATTGCAGTATGTGGTGTGAATTTGCAACTGCAAAGTTGTTTATTTTAGCTAAAACAACAACTTCATGTATGGGCTTTTTCATTTGTTTCGTTTGTCTAATAAAAAAAGAATGAGGCTTTGCTCTCATAGAGGTAGAAGGTTTCAGGGTGGTTGACTCTACTTCTCTGATAGGTAGCGGAGCTGGTGATTTCACTTCATGTTACCAACAACCCTTCCAAAGGAAGGAAAAAAAAACAAAAATAAAATAAAATAAAAACACCTCTTTCTGTCTCTCTTTATATATCAATATAACGAGGCTATGAAGATATACTCAGTGACCCAAAATCAGACTCGAAGAGAAAATGCTCAATTTCTTGGCGGGGCAACCTTTGGGGGGTCAGCAGTACTTGGTTGCAGCCATAATCAGTGGTGTTTCTTTCTTGTCTGATACAAGGCATATATGATCTGAGCCTCCCCTTCAGATTTCTATGTTTGATTGATTGCAATGCTAAGGTCTGTCTATATATAGCTCTATATCTATTTAAATCCCTTTGTGTTGATTGAAGCTGTAAATTATTAATGATTTTATTTTTCATTTTTTCAGTGAAAGACATTTATAAGGGTATACTTGGATATTCTGATTCTGTTTTGTCCGTATTTGTTAATGCTAAAGGTGCTTAACTCAACTTAGCCTTAATCATAAAATTAGTTGAGGTCGGCTATATTGATTCTTTGTTTTCACTCTAAATGATTGTTGGTGAAGTCTGTTCATAATTGTAATGCTTCGGTATGCTAATCTTCTCTGATTATTAAATGATTAAGGAGATTGATTTGGAAGTTAAGGATGTTGGATTTAGTCCTAAATTAATAAGTTATAATTTGATTAGATATATATAAAAAGATTTATGAGAGATTAGGGATAAAGGTACGAAGGTGTGTTTTATGTTCAATGTAAGCAATATGTTAAAGTTATGATAAATGATATTGAGGATAGGGATTGAAGATAGTGAATATGGAATTAAGAAAATAATAATAAGAATTAATTAAGTTAATGAATAAGATTGAATAGATTAGAAATTAAACCTAACAAAATTGGTTTTAACATCTAATAAGACTGAAATTTAGTAGTCATTGAGAAAGTGTTAGATTAATAAATGAAATAAATAATAAAGATAAAATGAATAATTAGTATAAAGAAGCTAATTAGAAATTAATTAAATTAAAATGAGGATTAAATAGCAAGGTACTAGAAAAGTTTAAGGAGGGAATACAAATTTTCCAAGATGGTGGAGTTTAGGACCCACCATTTTTAACTTCTTTCTTGATATTTAAATAACAAAAAATAAAAAATTAATATTTTCATCAACATGTGCCAGCCACTTGGTGGTGAAAATAGACAAGTAAGTTTATTTTATTTTAGTTAAAAATATTTTATTCTAAAAGTCAATTTAACACTTGTCCAATTGTTGTATAATTTCCAATTCTTCTACACTTTTCTTCTAATTTCTATCAAATAATATATATATAAATATATGAGTTATGAATGAAGAAGTGAAAAACTTGGTTTTTAGCTAGTTGGCCGTGAGTGTCTCTCCTTTCCCTCTGCAAAGTATTTTTTTTTCAATCTACTCCATCAAATCCAATCTTCCAAACTAGTTTAGGTTAGATGTTTAGAGAGAAATTACCATGGAAGATTAATGAAATTGCAAATCAAAGAATTTTGGATATAAAGTGGAGAAAATTGTTCAAACATCCAAGTTAAAGTAAATTCTCAACTTAATCTTTAATTCAATTTGATGGGTTCCATAGTTAGAATAGTTACTGAATTAGATTATTTGAGTTGTATAAATGATGATATGTGAAAATTAGATTATGGTATGAAGTTGTGTAAATCTAAATTGGAGATTTGAAAAGTTTAATTTAATTTTTTTATTGTAATTTCATTATATTAGTTTATAAGTAAAGACTTATGAGTTGAATTGATATTTTAAGATAATTAGAAAAATATGGAATTAGGGTTTCAAAATTGGGAGAAACTTAAGGGTTCGTTTGGAGAGTATGAAATTGTAATTCCCAATTCTATTATTTGGCAACCATCTAGAAATATAATTGGAATTTTACCTAAAATTGTATGGAATTGTAATATAATTAAAAAAGTAATTCTACAATTTCATTTTTAACCCATAAAAATTATAATTTCATAATTACCATTATCCTCCTCTCTCCCACCGTCAGCCTTAACACCATCGCCGAAGACGGTGGTTCGTCATCGTGGGCAATGAAGGCTCATTAGACCGTCATCGTCGGCGACGATGGCTCGTTGGATCGCCACTGCCACCTTTATTTTTATCGTCACTAATTTTTATTTAATTTCAATTTCAATTCTAATTCTTTCTGTGAAATAAGCATTGAAATTATAATTCCAAAACAATTCTAATTCTAGAAAATTGAAATTGAAATTCTCAATTCCAATTCCATTTCCTCGCTCCGAACAGATCCTTTCTATTTTCGTAATCTTAAAGAAAGATTTTGGTAAAGTGTAAAATATAAAAGTTGTAAATTTATATCTTATTTATATGTTTGTAAAACAGTTTCATAACATTTGAAGTAAGTAAAAAGATATTGGTCTTTAAGTAGGATTGATTCAGAGTGTCACTGTTAGAAATCTGAAATTGATGATTTTAGTTGAGAATCTTAGAGACTGAATTAAACAAAATATAAAACATGAAAAATGTTTATATATATGTGAACTAAATGTCTGTGAATCAATTTTTAAATTGGTTATGCATGTTTTGAGTTATAGTACTATAGTAGAGTCTGTCAGGATGACAGATTACTGAGTTGTAGGGTTTAATTGAGAAATTCACCAATAATTGTGTAAAACTTAAATTAATCTGAATTTTGGATATGTTGCAGTCTCAGATTTCTAGTTTCTGTCACTATTCAAAAGATCAGTAGTGTTCAGTTCAATGATTCACAATTACAAAGTATCAGTAGGGGTTCATTAAATATTAACAATACACTCAATGTAAGGTGGTTTCTAAAACTCATTTGAATGCAAATACAAGTAAAATAATATATATATTACTCATCTTGGCCACAAAAATTAAAATAAAACTTTTTCCACTTCTCCCAAAATCCTCATCTACACCATTATTAACATTATCTTTTCTTGAAACTACACATCAATTAAACACTATTTAGAACATTATACATAGAATTATAACAATCCTAACCATAATTGATTCAATTCCTTTCAAACCTTAAACCTAAGGTTTTATCTTAGAAATCTTTATTAACTATTATCTGTAACAATCCTAATTGAAACATTTATATCTTTAATTTTTTTTCTCACTTAAACTAGACATATGAAACTATAATATATTCAAAATTTACATTAATCTAAGCACTATACAATATTTGATGAATTTTTAAAGTCAACTCTACAACTCTGTATACAATCATTCGGCAGTCTTTACTATGATGATCATAATTCAAAACGTACATAACTAATTGTAAAACTATTTTACAGTCATTCTGTTTACATATAAATAAATATTTTTTATACTTTACACACTGTCTAATTCAATCTCCAAGAACCTCAAATTAAATTATCAAATCCAGACTTCCTGCAGGATTGATAATCTGAACCAATTTTACTTAAAAATCAACATTTCCTTACACACTTCAAATTTTGTAAAATTGTTTTATAGGCATACAAGTATTTAAGATTACAAAAATTAAAGTGCAAGTTTCTGTTTGCTCATAGACTCTTAAAACCCTAATTTTACTTTCACGTACCATCACTTTGGCAACTCTAATAATCTAATTCCTCAATTATTCTAACTATGAAATTTATTAAATTAAATTAAAGATTAAGTTTAAGAATTTACCTTGACTTGAACTCTTCTTTCATTTTCCTCAAATTTCTTGATAATCAACCTTACAATAACCACTCCTTATTAATCATCTAACTCCATCTAGTTTGGTTTCTATGAAGTAAAGTTGGAGAAAATTTCATTGAAGAGTGGAAAAGAGCACACGGCCAAAGGAACTAAAAATGGGTAAGTATTTATGTTTTTTTTTTTCCTCTTTTAATTCATAAACACACTTATATGATGAAATTATGTAGAAAGATGGAGAAGAATTGGAGACTTCACAACAATTGGACAAGTGTTAAATTGATTTTTAGAATAAAAGATTTGTAACTAAAATAAAAAAAATTTACTTAGCTATTTCCACCACCAAGTGGCCGGCCCTCTAGATGGAAAAGGAAAAATATTTTTGCTCTCTTAATAAGTAAGAAATATCTTAGAGAAAGTGGGTCTCAAACTCCACCATTTTTGAAAATTCGTATTTCCTCCTTAAACTTTTCTAGTCCTTTGCAAATAGGTTATCATTTCCCTTTAGTTAACTTCTAACTAACTTTTTTCTATTATTATTTATTCTATTTACCTCTATTATTCATTCAATCATCAATTCAGCACATTCTTCATGTCTACTAAACATAAATCCTTTTATATGTTAAAACCAATTATCTTAGGTTTTCTTTCTAATTCAATCAATTTTATTCATTAACTTAATTAATTGTCATTGACATTCTTATCAATTATCTCACATTCTCTAAGATTCAATTTCATTCAACCAATTATCTCATTAATAAAAATCTAGGATATTATAGTATTGTTTCAATTTTATTGGATGTTTCGGAGGGGACACTAAAGGTGCTCAAAATTCCAAATTTTCTTAAGGAGCATCCATCACAGGATAAGAGTTTATAGTTGTAATTAAGATTGTTCCTCAAAAGAGTATCACAACAGACAAAAAGTCCATGAAGTTTACTCCAAAAATGTTAAAGTTATTGTGTAAATGGTTTTGTCAACATTGGAGCTCATCCATCATTCAACATTGAATTACTGATGATTTGAAATTGATGCATGTAAATAGAAGCTATAAAGCATTGATACCGATACAACATGATAAGATATTTTGACACGTTAATTCTAAAAAAATTAAAATTTTGACACATTGGGACACGTTTGAATATTAAATAATATTTTTAATAAATACATTATATATTATTATTCATATTCATTAATTTAAAAAAAAAAATCAAATAAAACAAATTATATCTATTTAGCAACAAGTATTTCCATCAATTCAACAAAAAAATCAAAGAAAATAAACTTTTTCCATGATTTCATCATATCAGTAAGAAGCAAAGAAAACGAAATGTCCATAAATTTGGCTAGAAGTGAAATTAAAAAAAACATAAGTTTATAGACTATATATATACAATAACAATTCAGTCATTTTTATATGAAAAAGGGATTTGAAGAGAAAATAAAATAATTGTTTATTTAGAGTTTGGATTGTTTTTAATTGTTTTTGTCTGTCGTTTTAGGCTTTTAGTCCATATTTTTCATATTATAATTTAGTCTCTCTTTTTATTGTTTGTATACTAATTATTGATAAAATGAGTTTTTATTTATAAATACTGCCATTTAACCGTGTCGGATTAATTAAAGTGTCAAAAATCGTTGACCGCGTGTCAAAAGCGTGTTGGAGCGTGTCGGTGTTCGACACCGACTCAACTCTCCAACCAGGAGAGCGTGTCCGTTCTTTATAGAATAGAAGACCATAATCCTTGAAACATCCAACCCAACCAATGCTTTACTGTTATGTCAAGTTTTGAGTGTCTCATTTCACTTGTTTTATCATAGAATTTCAAGTTGAATTATTCTCTTTTTCATGTTTTCTTTATATTTTTTTTTTTTGAAATTGGAAATACTCGGTGTGTTTGTAATAATTATTAAAAGTTTTTTGTTCTACTTCAGTTATTCCTTTATTTGTCTTGGATGTTTTGGTTGGTTTATCCTAATCGTTTAAAATAATATGTGATTTATTAGTTAGCTCGAGTATTATGTGGAGAAGACCTCTAAGCACTAAATAAACCTGTTTCTATGTTCATGTGGATGGATCTTTTAACTCATAATTCCTATTATGTTTAGATGTATCTTTGGACTTTCTTTGTTGGGTCATTCATTTGAGATTCAGAAAAGCTAAATGTGAATTTTTTCGTATCTTTGCTCCAGTTTGGATTCACAATAGCTTTATACTAGTGCATGAATCTTATTACTGCTGTAATGTGTAGTTTTTTAACGTCCAGGTTCCATTTGCTGGCAGACAGGCCTTGCAGGCCACAATGAACCTTGCCTCAGGCTTTTACTAACCTGATTTTAGGGTATCATTTATTTGTCTAATCAAAGAATGAGGCTTTACTCTCAGACAGGTAGAAGGTTTTCAGGGTGGTTGACTCTACCTCTTTGATAGGCAGCGGAGCCAGTGATTTCATTTCTTATGTGACCAACAGCGCTTAAAAAGAAAAGAAAAAGAAAGAACTGATCAAACACCTCTGTCTCTCTGTCTCTCTTTATATATCAATAATTATAATAACATAAATACTTGAAACATCTAGCCCAACCCAAGCTTTACTGTTATGTGAAATTTTGAGTTTGTTCTTTCATTTGATTTTATCGAAGAATTTCAAGTCATTGAATTCTTTTCTTGTTTTTTGTTCTCTATATGATTTAAAATTTTTGAAATTGGAATTACTCAGTTTGTTCACATTTAAATTCTTTTTTTTTTTTTCCTCAGTTTTTTCTTCCTTCGCCTTCTTGAACCTCTAAGCACTAGATAAACCTGTTTCTATGTTCATGTGGATGGATTTTCTTAATTCAAAATTCCAAATACCTCTTGATGTGTCATTTTGGATTTTCCTTGTTGGGTCCTTCAGTTGATACAGGGAAAGCTACATGTGATTTTTTTTTTGAATCTTTGCTCCAGTTTGGGTACATAATAGCTCTATACTAGCGCATGAATCTTATTGCTGCTATAATGTATACTAGTTTTTTACTGTCCAGGTTCCATATGCTGGCAGAACCGATGAAAATCTCAAGCTCATGCTAACCTGAAATCCTGAATAGAGTAAGAACAATAAAATTTGTGACTTGGATCAAGTTTTTTTGTGAAGCAGATCTAACAAATAAAGGGGAGAAGGAGAAGACAGAGGCTGGCTTTTTTTTGTTATTTTATTTCAGCTTTTTCTTCCTCTGCTTTCTTGTTGAGGTTGGTTTATCTTAATTTTTTAAATAATATGTGATGAGTTATTAGTTAGGTGAAGTAATACATGGAGAAAACCTTTAATAAACCTGTTTCTATGTTCCAAGTGGATAGATTTAATGTGAAATTTTGGGATCTTTGCTCCAGTATGGGTTCGTGATAGATTTATACTAGTTAATGAATTTTATGGCTGTTATAATGTGTCAAGTTTTTTACTGTACGGGTTCCATTTGCTGGCAGAATTTGATGATGGAAAGCACAGCTGTTTGAAACGTCTGGGTTCCATCGATTGCTATGGCCTATGGGATAACTTGTTACGTCTGTTTTTCATTATAAAACATCAAATCATTACTACATAGTCATTTGCTTGCTTGTGTGCTATATTCGTGTTAATTGCCTTGTACAGTCGTATAATCACATCTCAAAATTTGTTTGAAAAATGTCTTTTTATAACCATAGCACCTCAAAATATAAAAGCATAAAATGAAGCACTTGTCAAGTTAAATGTGTATACATTTGGTATTAAAATCTCAAGTATTGTCCTTGTTTTGACACGGAGCAGGAATTAGAGTATGCAGTTGCTTTAGTGACGACATGTACACCAAATCTTGTGAAGCTGCATGAACCGAACTGCTGCAGAGCAAACTAGGAGTAGGTTTATGTTGACTGTTCTCGCATTGATACTTGCAGAAAATCATTCCTTTTTTGAGAATGAATAATCAGTGAAATCATCTTTTTTTATTTTTATTTTTTTATCTAATCACTAATTTTTCAATATCAATGAATCATTAGTCTAAAAATAGAAAATTTGCAAGACAGAATCGAAGATGGAAATTTACATCTATAAAATAGATGTGAACAATTAATCAATCAAGCTAGGCACAAATGGTAAGAAAAATAAAGATATTCTTATGGTAATGATCAATGTTTTCATAATCGAATTGGTTAAAGAATTGATGAAATTAGAGAGTTAAATTGAGAAAAATTAATATATATGTATATATAATTTGACATTTAGTATATATATGATGAAAATAAATACAATATAATTATAGATAAATTAATAATTTATATGAGATGATATTTCTTATGGTGTTAATTCAATCACATTAAGTTAAAAGTTTTATATATATATATATATATATATATATATATATATATATATATATATATATAGCAAGTTATGAATATTCATTTGTTCAAATATTTATTCACGCAATAGAGTAATATGTAATATGATCATAATTTAGTGATATGTAATTAATTATAATTTTGATGTCGAGTAAAATTAAAATGAAATTATTAAAATTCTATTAATTTCTAATAATTTCTTTGATGTCGTTTTGATTAAAAATTAAATAAAAAAACTGATCATCCAAATTGAAAAAATTAGGCCGATTTGATCAGTTTATTGGTTAATTAATTAATTCATCAATTTTTGATATGATAAAGTTGATCGGCTCGATTTTTTATTCAATTTTTTATTTTTTTAATTTGAACGGATATTACCTATTGCAAAGATTAAAAGTATTAAGATATTATGAAAATATAATCTAATCTCGCGGTAAAAAGAAAATTTTAACTAATGTAAATATTAGAATTACTAAGATGTTTTAATGATAATACACGGAGGTATAGCATAACCTAGCGAAAATGTTCTAATGATAATAATTACATATGCATAATTTGTTAATTTGTTTCAGGTGTTTGTTGCACTCTCCTAATAACCGCAGAAGAAATGAAATCATGTCTAAAAGTGAAGTGATTTACATGAACCTTTATTCATTAATGAAATCATTATTAAGTGAGTTTCTTATCCAATCTTTTACTCTTTGGTTGCTTCGGAAAGAGTATAATGCAAAATTTTCTAAATTTACTTCCTACTCTTATCTTAAGCCATTGCTAATATTAGTTTAAATAAACTTCACTGAATCTTTTTATTTCTTTGTTTTAATGAATTATCGGAACATTCTTTAATTTGACATAATTAGTGATGGGAAATAATTTGGCTTATACTTAAAATGAAGAGAATATTACATAAATATATTATTTTTTATTTTTTTTTTAATTTTACGGTTATTTTTTTTTTCATTTTTACTGTTTTTTTATATGTTTGGTATATATGTAATATATATTTAGTATATATTTAATATATATTGTGTTTTTGAAAAAATATTTTTAGATATATAATATTTAAAAAATAAAAAATTTAACAGTAAAAATAAAATATTTTTTATTTTTTGATATTTTTGAAAAAATCCCTAAAATGAAAGTGTAATGCTTTTTTAAATTTAATTTGCGACTTGAAATCAGAGAAGAAAATATCAAAGACTCAATAGGAATGTTCGGACGATAAAAACTTCAATACTTTAAGTTAGAAAGCTATTTCTTGAAATAAATGAAGCATATATATAAAGGGGGTGTTTGGATAAAAACTAGCGTTTTATTAAAATAATTAGTTTTGTTAAAAATGAGCGTTAATCATAAAACTTCTCTCACAACTTTTAAAATTTGCGTTAAATACTAAAAATAATCTAGTTTCCTTTTTTTATTCAAACACTTCAAAAATCACAAAACTCTTTAACTTCCTCCTAAAATGCAGCTTATAGCGTTTAGCTTACTATCCAAACGCTCTCAAAGTATTGAGAAAGAGGAAAAAGAGAGAGAGAGAGAATCCGAGAAAGAAAATATCCTCTTTATTATCTTTCATTACCTATTTATAGGAAAACTTATAAGACTCTTATATATGTATCCTCATATTGATAATGATATTTTTATTCCTTATCAATTAGTATTTTGATTCTTATTATTTTCATTGATACTCGAAATTAGTAGTTTTTAGAATTATAACATTTCATGGCGCATATCTATTATAAGATATAAACATGGACACAAAATGAACAATGAAATCAAAATTAATTTCGCTCCAGATAAATTACTATTTCACCCTTTTTTCCCCTTAACTCCACTTACAAAACGACGTCGTTGAGAAGGATATTTTTATCATTATCTATTATTTCTGTTGTTTTTACTATGATGCCCTTGCCTTGGATTATTTCTCCATGAAACGATATCGGTTCATGGATAGATTGCGTCTTTTTACCTGGGAACCAATTATCAAGGAAAGGGAGAGAGAAAACTGCATATGGTTTTCGCCCGTGGTTTTTCCTTCTCTTTCTTTTTTGGTTTTTCCTATTCTAGTTTTTCCTTCTCTTTCTTCTCATCCTTTTCTGATTACGAATAATCAGAGAGGTTATTAGAGTTTGTCATCCGAGTGGAAAGCTCCCAAGAAGTTTCTACCGAGGATTGATGATTTAAAAGACTATTTGCAGAGAAGTCAAGATTCGATAAAGAGACGGATCCAAGAACTGGAAAAGAGATGATTTTGCTGCCAATATACCGATCAATATTGTTCATGGCTTTCTCATGCTAATCTGAGACATGATTCTCTTTCTCGGGGCGATCCACACTCTTTCTTGGTTTTGTGCCTTTCATTTTTAGTTTTCCAGGAAAGTGAAGACAAATCAGAGGAAGAAAATTGGATAAGTTAATGAGAGAGATTTGTTTCAGTGTTGGGGCCTATAAAGGAGGGAATCTATTTTTCTGCTAAGCTTTCGATGGTGTTGTCATGCAAACTGTTTATTGCCTTAAACTATATATTTTTATTTAATATATTTAAAAATAAAATTTGCTTCTGAATTTTTTTAGGGATTTTGATCTATTTGTTCTTATTTATCCGATTCTGAATATTTTTTCAGCTTTTGTGTTTGATTGTGTTGGGTTTTTAAATTAATTTTATTTTTTTTGGGTGTTTTGCTTTATTACAGTAAGAATTGAAAGTAGAGAAGAGGCTTCGGCAACTTTTGTCCGGTGAAAGCATCATTGGCCCCTCTATAGAACTTGACTCTGAGCCTGTGAGTTCTATTTTCATTTTTATTATTTTTTTTGTTGGGTTTATTTATTTATTTTTACTGCATTTAATTATCAAGGTTTTGCAATATTGAGTACGGTTTGGCGAACCCATTGGCTTTTGCGGTGATAGAATAAGATTCAGGTAAATCAGAGCAATAATTTTCTGATTCGGGTAAATCATGATTTTTTTTTCTCTTAGAAGAAGCTTGCGATGGGAGATTATTGCCAATAAATCAGAGTAAGAAGAATAAAACACATATAAATTCTTTTCTCCATGTATCTTTTTTACTGTTTTTTAGATCATCTATGCTTTTGACTAAATAAGTTTTTTCATTTTTTTTTTGAATTATGTTCTCTATTTGTTGCTTTGAAACTTTTATGGAATTTTGTCAAATTCAGGTGATTAGAGGCGTAAATCTTGCTATTCGCTCCTTAT
The DNA here is from genome assembly GCA_948193065.1 of Aleurites moluccanus. Lineage (NCBI taxonomy): Eukaryota > Viridiplantae > Streptophyta > Magnoliopsida > Malpighiales > Euphorbiaceae > Aleurites > Aleurites moluccanus. Next base: position 14,244 of record CANXYC011884808.1, read on the forward strand.
GTCACCGTTCCGATGAGAACCAGGTCCATCTCTCTTCTTCTTCTTCTCCCTTAATTTTTTTTCTTAATTTTTCTTTTATTTTTTTTCACTATTAAATTTTCATTCTTTATTTTAATCATTTTCAGATTAGTCTATGCTTTAATTTATATGTTATTTAATCTTTTTAACTTGAAACTTCGGTTTCTCTGTTTATTTGTTTATTTTATTTTTAAATATAAGTACCTCTCTTCTATTTATTTGTTTCGATTACAAGGCTTATATTCTTCAATTGCTTGTGCTACCTGATCCCTTTTTTTTTTTTGCATATGAAACTTTAAATTGCAGATTGATTGACTGATTGATAATGCATATTTTAGTGAGATCTTTTCATTGTATTTTTTTTTCCAGTATATTGGATTTTCTGTTGTTATTGTTTTATTTTCCATTGCCAGTTGAAGGATTTGCTACTTGTGGATTTGCTTTATCAGTTGTTTTATTTTTAGTATTTTGGTGGAAGGATTTGGTGTTTGGATTCGTCTTTTTAATGATTTTTTTTGTTTATTTTACTTTTTAGTTGTCTGTTGTTCCTTTCTTAGAAAATGTACAGTTAGTAGTAAGTTATTTTCTTAGTTGATTTTTTGAATATATAGCTTTTTCCTTCTTGGTTAACAGTATGGTTATCAATCAAGAACCTTGCTTCTAAGATTCTATGTTTTTTAATTTGCTGGAATATTATATAGATTTTTTAAT
>CANXYC011886210.1:0-12313 GCA_948193065.1 Aleurites moluccanus
ATATTATTTATAATTAAAAAAAAAAATATATTTTTTATTATATTTTTTTATTTATTTTTTAAAAATATATATAAATTTAATATATTTATTTTTTTGTGTCTTGCCCACCCCCCCCCCCCCCCCCCCCCACCAAGTTCCTCCACTAAATATATGAATAAGCTTTCTTTGTCTTATTTCTGCATAACAATGGCCATGTGCCAATTTTTTAGACTTTATTTTATATAAAATAATTATATATTTTTTATTTTAAATTAATTTTGAATGTATATTAGTCATTCTAATATTATAAACTAAACCTCTTACCACCTCATTGTATATCCTCATGTCAATTAAACCTTCTTATTTAATTTGACCCGTCTCATGGTCCCATTTTCTATTAGCTTCTTCTTCTTCTTCTTTTTTCAATGAAATAGTAGTTTTATTTTCTTGTTTTTTAAGATTTCTTTCTTATTAGTGACATCTAGATATAATTTAGCTATACTTATACATATAATCTAACAATATATTTATGTTTAAATATCCTTGCGAGTGATAAAAATTATATTTTATTAAAAAAAAATTACAAATGAAAATATATATAGAGAGAAAAATATTAGATTTTTTTTAAAAAATCATTCGGTATTCAATTATTATATTGAAATTCGAACTTGAATTTACTGTTTAAATAGTAAAAATACATATTATCTAAATCAACCAAATATTAATAAAATATCAGGTTTTAAAAGTTAAAAACACGTTGAACATTTTATTTTTATTTTGAAATTTATTAAAATATAAATTTTTTATGGATTAAATATAAAATATTAATAAATTTATATATAATTGAATTTTTTAATATCAATAACTAATTTTTTATATTAGTGTTCTCAAAATTATATAAATTTTTAATATTTTTAAATAAATTATTAAATATTTTATAATTATTTTATACAAATTAAATTTTTTGTTTTTAACAAAAGTTAGATTAGTTGAGCCAAAATCGAAAACTTAATTTTGAACATTGATTGGACTTGTTGAAAATATGTAAGGGTCAAATTAAACTGTTGTTTTAAAAGCAAATTTTAATTACTTTCTAATTAATATTTTTAATATAGTACTTTCTCACTAGTACATTCACAAGATAATGTTAATTAGGAAAATTTTTTCTTAGCAATTTATCTCATATATTCAATCAATTAATAATAAAAATTTTTAATTAATATAATTATTTTATTTTTTTTTATAATTAATACTAATAATCACTATATTTTTAACCTTTTTCTATAAGGATCACTAATAAAAAAAAATTAACCGATTGATCATTATATTTTAAAAATTATTTCACCAGATGATATCCTGTTATATTTTTTTACTGAATCGGAGTACGTGACAGTCACGTCAGCATAATATGCTGAATTATTTTGATCACTAAATTTTCACCATTTTTCTATTTAACCACTAAATCTCTATTTTTTTTCTTAAGAATTTATATTTTTAATTAAACCATTTTTTAAATACAATAAAACACCCATTTAATTTTTTTTTTTTAAAAACACAAATTGTGTTATTATTAATATTAATTCAAATATAACTAAAACTATATGGATTAAAACACATAAAGGATTAATAAATATCTTGCATATACTTATTTATATAAAAACCTTCATAATCAAAATCCAAATTATCATACAAATCAATTAATCAGATCTAAAATATCATCAAATTTTAAATTAATTTACAAAACTGTAATTAAATTATTTTTTTGATCTGAGAAAAGTCGCTCGAGAATAATAAAAAGTTGATTCGACGATCAAAATAAATAAAAAAAAATCCATACGTCGAAGATGCCAAAGAAAACAAGTAGAGAGAACATGTAAGACAAGAGAGGACGAGAGACAATTATAGCATTGGAGGTTAGGATTGTGATTAGTAATCAGTTGATTATTTTTTTCCGATTAGTGATTATAATAGAAAAACGATAAAAATTTAGTAATTATAATAAAAAAAACAAAAATTTAGTAATTATTAGGATTAATTATTATTTTTTTATCTATTAAAAAAATATTAATTTTTTTATTTTATATAATTTTATTTCATTTACAAGCGTGTATTTTCCTTGAATACATCTAATAAAGGAAATAGTCGAATCGCCAAACAATCTACCGAAATATAATATAATCATGACTGCACTGCTGGATTATGATCATTAGTAGATAAGTTGGTAAGAAAAATTTTAGATAAAATTTAATGTATTAAGTTATTTATAAACTAGCCAATGTTGACCTATATTCGATGGAAAAATTAGTGGCAAATATCCTTCTAAATTTGGTAGATTGTCATCATCTAATTCATAGATAATGAGATATACTGAATTTTGTCGTTTGATTATTAGAATAGTATATGAAAGTGACTCAAAAATAAAAATCAGGTGTTTTGTTTGTGCCAAAAATTCTATTTTTAATTTTCTCATGAAATTGTAAAATTAAGAAAAATATAAAACTATGAATCCCTTCAATCATAAAAATATTTAAACAAATACTATTATTTATTATAATAGAAAATATATAATTTTTCATAAATAATTAATATGTTATATTCATTAACTCTTTTTAATAATATTTTATATTTACAATAGTTTATTATTTTTTAGTGGTGTGCTAAAATTTTAAGTCAATGGAGTCAAGAAAAGTATATAAGTAATTAACAAAATTAAAAATTATGCTTAATTTTTTAATATTTTTAAATTAATAAATATTTTTTTAATATTTTAAATTATGTTTAATATTTTAATATTTAAATTTTGTTTAATTTTTTAATATTTTTAACTTGTCATTAATAATTTTTTTCCTTTTTTTTATTTTTTTCATTAAAAATTTGCTGTGTGTTTTCAAATTGAAAAGGGCTTATTAGTATATTTTTAATCAATTAAATTCTAATTGTAATTTGAATTCGCTATGTCATGATTTTATATACGATTTTAATATAATTAAATTACAACTCATTATCTAATACCAGTAAAGATTTTCTTAAAAAAACAACTAAGATGAAAAATTATTTAATGTACCCAATATATAATATAATTTATATTCATAAATACATAAAATTTATCTGAAATTACGTAGAAATAAATATTATATATTAGTGAAATATCGAATCTTTTTTTAATGAATAATTTGAAATTAAAAATTTTGATAATATTAAATAAATAAATTTAAAAATAAAATAAATAAGTAAAAATGAAGATTTTGATTTATTTTTATAATGATAATAATTATAATAAAATATAAATATATTAAAAAAAATTATATAATTTATTTTTATATTAATTTATTTATATTTTTGTTAAAACCATATTGAATAGTTCTAAAAAATTTCCTCGTCTCCAGTATAGTGAAGACAAACATACAATTTTTACAACTAAGACTAGTTGCCGTGTTATTCAGACAGAGTAAAAGCAATGACATCATTGCTTATGTAAAAATTGGTACATGTCAACAACTAAAAAGAATAGATTCCCTTGGTTTTTATTATTGGTGGATCTCCTTTTCAAACAACGACAGCACGTGAGCGTGGAAATTAATACAAATCAAACGTTCAACGTATCTAAGAAATTAATATTTAAATAATAAAGAAAAATATTTTTTTCAATAAATAAATTTCATAAAATTGAAATATCTGTGTTTTGAATCTTTGAATTTGAAACGGATTTAATTATTCTTATTTTTTACTTTATATCTTAACATTTCATTTTATTCCACCTTATTTTTCAACAGTTTAAAATTTTGATATTTAATCTTATTTTTATGGATATTGAAGTCACATGGAGCTTCATAAGACATAATTTTTTATATAAAAATTAATATTTTATTTTTTTATTGTATTTAATATTTAAAAAATAAATTAATTAAAAAATTCTTAATAAGAAAAATATATATTCAATTAAATAAAATATAATTTTTTGATAAATTTATTAAAATGTTAGACCATAATTAAAAATTTTAATTTTCATATAAATTTATTAGTGAAATTATATTATATAAATTGATTGATCTGTTAAAATTTAAATAAAAAAATAAACATTAATCATATCATATAAATTGTAAAAAAAATTCTAAAATTACTTAAAAAATATATTTAGGGTGTTTGGGTACAAACCTGTTTTGAAAACAAAGTTTTAAAATCGTCGTTTCAAAAAAAGCTCTCATATCTACTTTAAATTTTTTCTATTTTTAAATTTCAAAACGACGTTTTGAATTAATCACTCAAACATTCAAAAAACAGTTTAGTGTTTTTAAATTTCAAAACGGTGTTTCATTCCTATTTTAAGTAGATCCAAACACCCTCATTATAAAGTTGATAATTAGCCGTTAAACGATCGAATATCTATATTTCAATATATCATAATAAAAATTTAAATCTTATATTTTTTTTATAAATTATTATTATTATTATAATTATTATTAATTTTTTTTATAAATAATCCTTTGAAAATTTAATTACTTAACAAAAATATTTTATATTTTTATTTTTTAAAATTAAATATTTTTTAACTCATTAAAATATTTAATTAAATAAATTACAAAAAAAAAATTAAAGTTAATAATAAAAAATTAGTAATTTTTTTTTTTACAAGTTACCATACTATAAAAAAAATAATTATTTTATAAATTTATTATAGGGTTAATTATAATGATACCCCTATATTTTTTCATATTATATTAACACATCCCTATATTTTCAAAATTATACTAAAACACCCTTACATTTTGATTCCGTTAAAATTTGTGGTCTTTCTATTAAAAAAATCCATTAAATCAATATAAAAAAGTCCATAATACCCCCTCATTTTCATTTTAATTTTCACTCCTTTAATTTTCATTCTCTTGACTTCATCGCTTCACCCCTTTCAAACATAAAGTAAAGAAACTTGCTCCTGGTAACATTAAGAAGCAGCAAACAAGATTTTTTTTTTAAAAATGTTTCCAATCGATTTCGCTGTTTTAGATTTCTCTCTTTTACTTTAGTAGAGCATGCGAAAAAAAAAAGGCGTAACTGCTGTTGTCGACTAGGAATGAATGCTTAGCTCTGAGGCTGAGGAAACCCCTTCCATTTCTGTTACAGAAGACGGTGCTTGCTATAAAATACCTTATTTGAGGAAGAAGCCCGGTGGTGTCTAAGCTCTCGGAGAATATCAGGGGAGATCCACTCTTGTTCAACCGAGAATGGTCGTTACTAAGCCCAAACAAAGGCGAGAAATGAAGGAAAGAAGTAGCTCTACTGATACTGATAAGTGGAGGATTGGGGAGATAATGAAGCCAACCAAAGAACCAGAACCGGAATCGATACTGTCGACTGTCAAGGTACCGAGACCAAGACAATCATTAAAGCAGTAAGAGTAGAACCGACTGAGAGAGATTACTTTTATCACAGACCAGAAAGCCAAAAATTGCTTCCATCACAGACCGGAGAAGCTCACCAACCTCAAAGCCGATAAGAGACCCCAAGACGCGACATCAACAAAAGGCATTTTCTTTCAAAGAAGCCTTGATTACCTTGAAAATGACGCTCTTCTTATCTACGCTATTTAGCCCGACTCCTTCTCCTTTGTCCTAAGAGCGGATGAAATAGCATCGTAAGAGCTACATCTGATTCGATCAAAGAATCGTGCTACTTCCATGAAAACCTGGGGGGTTTGTCCAAAATGGCATTTTCCCCTAATCATTCCGGGCAAAAGGATCAATTCTTGGACTTAGGTTAGGGCAAGAAGGCTACGCACCTCGATTAACTATGGATTCTAAACCTTGCCCCATTCGATACCGTCTTCTTTTACTAAAGAACCTGCGAACCTGATGCTCGTAGATTAACTTCTGGCTCCCTGGACATTAAGGCAGGAAACAGCTAGATTCTCAAGCAGCTTATTCTGATTTAATTGCTTACACCGGCAACCGTAATAGCAGATAAGCAAACTAGGGCCTCAAGCCTAAACCTTTCGGAGCCTCTTTGCACTTACTCCCTCAAGGGTTAATTAAGTTGTGCGAGGAAGATGAAAAGTAAATCTATGCCACTAGCTCCAGTCTCACAGCTACTGATTAACTTCCTTCACCAGCTCCTAATTGAAAAATTACCCAATCTTTCACAACAACCTATTTGAAAAGAACCGATTCTGATTCAATTCCAACAAACCTTCCACTGGGAAAGAGCCAAGCCAAAGAAAAGAGCTTCCTCTAGCACAACCGATTTTCTTCCTGATTTTCGTGGGTGTGGCTATCTTAACTAGTTATTCAATGAATCTTCACCTCCCTTAGTTTTCAAGGTCACAAGAGAGAAGGAATACTTCGACCGGGCCTGAATCACCACTCGCTCCACCTGAACTAGTATGTTTCAGATTACTGACCCAATCTCGATTTTGAAGTCGAGACATCACAACTAAAGTGGCCTGCGAAGGATCTTGCAACCCGACTTCTCCTCCCCAGCTGATATGGTAGAACAGAAAGAAAAAGAAAAGAATTTATGGGAAATAATTAAAGGAATGGCTATTTTGGACATTATAAAAAAAAAATTATTGAAAAGTTGACTTTTATAGGGTTGACTGACGGAAAAGAAAACGAAATGACGTATTTGTTTAACGAAAGTAAAATGCAGGGGTATTTTAGTATAATTTAGAAAATAAAGAAACGTATTAGTGTAATATAAAAAAATGCAGGGGTATCATTATAATTAACCCTTTAATATATATATATATGACGAGACGGATTCGAGGCAGCTTATAGGACAGGACATATAATTCTCATTCCCATTCCATACTTACTTAAAAATTTTGAATTCTCTCCTCCCCGTTCCCAGTCAAAATGATAATTTTCCGCTTTGATTAGGGCAAATTTCCATTAGATCTGAGTATTTTGTCATTTCTAATTATTGTCTAGGTTTTATTATTTTAGATGAATGATTTTATATTATTTGTTTTATATATTTAGGAAAATAATAAAACAAAGTAAACTTTATCAATTATTCATTTTCTTATTTGAAATTTTTTTGAAATTTCACAATTCATAATTAGTGAATAAGAGATTTTATGATTTTTTTTCTTAATTTAATATTCATACTTATCAATTTATATTGATTAGAAATTAGATTAGAAAATATTAAATTTTTTTTGTTATTTTATAATACTACTAAAATGCATGATTTGGCAAAATAATTTTTCATTGCCAAGTCCTAAAAATTCATCTAAAGTGTTTTGGCAACGAATCAAATCCGTCATAGTAAAAAGCTTATCGTTAATTTTTTTTGCCAATAGAGTGTATTTGTTGATATTTAACAACAGAAATCTGTCATAAATGCAAAAAAAAAAAAAATTCTAATTTTGGGGACGAACTTGTTTCCATCACTAATCCATCGTTACTTTTATGAATTTCTGATTTTTTAAAAAAAATTTGTGTCTATTTTTTTATTTTTTAATTTTTTTTAGTATTAAATATTTGCTGATAAATAATCATTAATCCGATGCTAATGAGAAAAAATAAATTTTTTCATGAAATCTTTTATTATTTCAAAAGAATAATTAATTTTGATTAATAAATAATCAAATCAAATATAATAAAAAAAAAAACTTTTTTCTGGTTTAAAAAACACATCCAAAATTAATTTCTGCTCAAATTAAAAAAGACAAAGATGTAAAATTATAAATTTTCATTATTAATTTGGAGTTTTACATGCATAATTATAAACTAACACTAATTGCCTAGAAAATAATTAAATATGTAAAGTTAAAAAAATAAAGAAAAACAGAAAAATCAATTTTCATTCTCATCACCACCCATCTCCTCTTGTCTCTTTTATAGTTATCCATAAAACCAATTAATATATATATACGAACAAAAGAAAATAATTATTAAAAATAACAATATAAAAGAGGAAAAGGGAAGAAAATTAAAAAGATAAATTGAGTTTGGGAAGAAAAGCAAAATTGGATTTGAATTCACAACAAGAATTACCTGGATAGAATAAAGTAAAAAAATAAAAATAAAAATAAAAAGAAGAAATCGCATTTTTTTTAAGTTTAAAAAATAATAATAGACTCGGTTTCTTGTTAGAACACAATAAATGGTACATGCACATCAATTAGTAATGAATTTTAAATCTATTATGAATTCATAGATTAACAATGAATTTCAGAAAAGTCACTAATTTTGAATCCATTTTCATATTTGATCTCTGACCTTTCTTTACTTTAAAAAGAGATGACAATTATATTCGATTTGTCGGCATCTTGTTTGATTTGTCCGTTCTATTTAATAAATGAGATGGAGTGTATTTTTTTCAATCCATAACTTCAAGTTGGATCGAATAATGATAATATTCAATTCGATTATATATTTTATATATATATTTATTTTTTAATATTTAATTTATATTTTTTTTAATTTATAATTATTTTTTATATTAAATATAAATTATATTATATAAATATTTGAAAAAATATATAAATAAATATATAAATATTTTTTAAAGAAAATATCAAATAAATAAAATTAATATATTTATATCGTTATTTGAAATATGACGAATATTTTTATTTTTAAATGAATCATATTGAAATTTTATAAAATCTCAACATTGCCATATATAGGCAGAAGTAATGTGGCTAATTCGTTGCTAATTTTGGACTCATTTATATTCGCCAATTTATTTATTTTTTTTAAGCACCAAAAGTAATTCGTTCTTAATTAATGACAAATAATTGTTCTTTGTTAAAGCACAATTTTCTTGTAGTATATATAATTTTAAATTTTAACTATATGCATTTAATAATTTTAACATTACACATAAAATATATTAGTAAAAAAATATATTTTAATTTAATGTATATTTTATTATGTGAAAATATATAAATATTAAAATATATAAAGATTACGTATTTTTTGAATTAGTGGTAAGTGTTTTCTTAATTATTTTAATTTTTAATGTTAAATTTTTATAAAGCTAGCTTTTAATTTTAAAAGTAACAAGATATTGTATCAAAAATTAATTTTTAGTTATAAATTTCAAAAGCTAGCAACTGAAAATACAATACTAGTTTTTATTTTTTATCTTTTTAAATAAATACTCTTACTATAAAGGTTGGGATAGGGGTTGGGCTTTTATTTTGGGCTTTGTTTTGTTTCTGTATCACCTTTGGGCATGAGTTTGTCTCTGTCTTTGTACTTTGTATTATACAAATAAAAATTAGAAAACATAGTTAATATTCAAAAAAAAAATTACAAAAAATATTTAGTATGCTTAAAAAAATTATATAAAAATAAATAAATATGTCAATTCTAGTCGTTAATTTCATTTTTTCCTCTAATTTTCATTAATATTATCACTAAATAAAAATAATAATTTGTATTTCAGCTAAAATTAGATAACAAATGGATAATTTAAAAATTAAATGGATTATGTAAAGATTCAGAAAATCAATTGAGCAGACTAGTTTTTTCCTAGAAACCATTTGGTTTCAATTACAAAATTCACGATCAATACTGTATTTTCTATTTCTTCCAAAAATCCCTATTGCAAGCTTTGCTTCTTCGGAAGTCTTAACAACCCATAAAGAATAGAAATTGCTTCTCTTCAAGGCCCATGCAATTTCTTCCACTTTGCTTTTGACTTGTGTTATCGGGGGGTAATTGTAAACAAAAAAAAAAAAGAGACACCAAATTATAGGAGTAGTTTTATGGTGACTAAATGAATTTTGGTTCCAGATAAATATCTAAAATATATATATATTTTTTTACCGATTGGTTATCTGTTAAATTTTTTTTTAGAAATTTAATATAAATTAACACATTATTGTCTTTGGCTGATGTCATATAGGAATTACATCAGCTAAATTTTAATATACATATTAAAAAAAAATTAAAATTCAACTATTAAATTGAAAAAATATCAAAATTTAGTAATTTTTAAAATTATTTATATTTTTTACTTTTTTATTCTTTTAATTATTTTTTCTATTTCAAAATATTCTTTTAATTTTTTATCAAAATATTTTTAATTATTTTCACTAATTTTTTTTAGTTATTTTTTTATTTTTTATAAAATTATTCTTTAATTCTTTTAAATAAAAATATTTTTTTAATTTAAATTTTATTTAATTTTCATAAGTTCAAATAATAATTTTTTTTCTAAACTTCAATCTATAAATCCAAAATTATTAATTATTAAAAAAATATAATTATTAAATATACATATATAAAAATTAATTATAAATTACATATACATAAGTCACATTATTTGACATGTGGTCTAATAGTATTTCAACTTGATGATGAACTATCAAGCATTTGAGTTTTCTTGTCATTTTTATTCTTTAACTAATATATATTTATTCTTTAATTTTAAATAAAATATTTTATTATTATTATTATTATTGTTATAAAATTAAAATAAAATAAAAGATAAATAAAAAATTTTATTCTTTAATTTTATTGTTATTTGAGTTTTCTTGTTATTTTTATTTTTATATATTATTGTTAACTAAGTTAACTACATTTAACTATAGGACATTATCTGTTAAAGTTCAATAATATCATTTTGTTGGAGACAGTATTTCAGTTTATGGTATAATATAGCTCTTGGCCTCTCTATCAACATTCCATTATTCATTAATTGAATTATTATACTCAATTAAATCTTAGAATTTCTAAATTTCATAACATTGAACATAATCAGTTTATAATGAATATCTATTTTATTCAAAATGACAAAAAGTCAAAAAATAAAATTTTTATTTTATTTTTTATTTTATTTTAGCTTTAATAATAATAATAATAAAATATTTCACTTAAATTATTAGAAAATTTATTATTTAAATTTATGAAAATTAAATAGAATTTAAATTAGAAAAATATTTTCACTTAAAAAAATTAAAGAATATTTTAATAAAAAAATAAAAATAACTAAAAAAATATTAATGAAAATAATTAAATAATATTTTGATAAAAAATTTAAAATATATTTTAAAATGAAAAAAAAATTAAAATATAAATATAAATAATTTTAAAAATCACTAAATTTTAATATATTTTTTTTCAATCGTTGTATAAACTCTTATTTATGTGATATATGTCACACATATATTCCTAGGCATAAATTTCGTCTCATAATTAACATTTGAGATTTTTATGACTCATTTGCAATAAAAATTTGTAAGTAACCATATCAAAACTATCCTTATAATTAGTGATTTTTTTTAATTACCCTGTTATTGGGGCATGCTTCCAAAGGAGACATGCACAACAGACCCAGCTGGTTTTTTTGCTAAGCCAAGAAGTGGAAATAGAAGCATCAGCCGTGTAAATATCAATCCCATAATCACCATCTTTTTCAATCCTCTTAAATGGATGGAATTGTTGGCCCCCGTTTCGAAAAAGAACATAATTTAGACATTATGTCCACAGTCTGTTTGATAAATAAATAAAATTATGCTGAGTGTTTGATAAAAAATTTTAATATAATTATTAATTTTTTTATTTTTAATGATAATATTAAATTTATTTAATTAATAATAATTATTAATTGTTAAGTAGTTAAATAATAACTGTTTAAAAAAATTTCAATTTAGAAATTTTTCAACAAATGTCTTATTTATTGAAATAAAAAATCAAATTATATTTTTGAAAATAATATATATATATATATATATATATATATATTTTTAATAATTATTAAATATATTAATAACTAACAAATAATAATAAATTTATTAAAAAATAATAGCCACCAACAACTAACAGCTATTAGCTAACAGTTATCAATAACAATAAACAAATGTTACAGTTAATCAAATGAGGCCTAATTAAATAGCCACCAACTATCGAATAAAATAATAATTATTATTATATTTCGTAAATAATCATAAAAGGTTAAATTAATTCTATAAATGTTTGTTTATTGAGGGGACTCTATAAAATATTAAAAACAAAACAAATATATATTGGACTTAAATTGATGACTTCAATTTTTTTTAACTGAATAATCAATTATAACAAAACAATTAGTTAATTACTTGGAAGGAAACTTTTATTTATAAATAAACAATATAATGTTACATTCTTAGAATCACCATACTAACAAATTTATTTTTATGGAAAAACAGAGTGATTTGAGATGGGAATGTTAAATTCCAATAACCAAATTCTTCCCTAATTTAGAGACTTGAAGCTAATTAATTTAGACACAAATTCATCAATATTTCTATCAGAAGTTCCACCTTCACTCATAGCCTCAATAGCTAAATTCCTCCATTTTTCACCATTCTGTTTCAACTCTTTTCCCTTCTTTCCCTCCATTA
>CANXYC011886280.1:0-17236 GCA_948193065.1 Aleurites moluccanus
TATATATATATATATATATATATATATATATATATATATTATTTTTAAAATTGAAAAATCTTAATATGAATTTCAATCAAAACTAAATTTATAAAAATAATAATAATTCATTGCCTTATAACAATAAAATGATTTTTTTTAAAATAAATGTCCTTTTCTTTTAGGATGAAATTTATAATTAGTTGAAAATATGATCATTAATATCTATTTTTGAAGTTATATAATAGAAACTACATTGCAAGAGGTAATTATATTTTTTATTAAATTTATTGTAGTATTTATATTTGAGACACTTACTAAAAATTTTATAATTTCATAATTGAGTTTCTTTTTATTATGCTCCTTAATTTGATAACTAAAGTTAGATTTATGAAATTAATATCTAAAAATATATTTTTATTGTAAATTTTTTAAAGGAAAAAGTATAGATAAGTATCCTGTAATTTTATACTTATTTTTTTAAAGATCTGTGACTTTTTTTTTACAATTAAGTGCCTATGATTTACACTGTTAGACGATTTAGTGACAAATGGGCTAATATTGTTAACTGTGCTGACATGAAAGCCATTTGTCACTGACGTAGATATGAATTAATTTTTGTATTTGTCCATATACCAGCCACATATTGCTGATGTGGCAACATGTCAACATTAAAAAAAAAAAAAAAATTAAAATCCCTAAAAAATTCTAAACAAAATAATTCATTTCTCCACCAATTTGAGCATTTAGAAATTCCTAATTATTTGGGTCTTATTACGTCCCTTGTTATCTCCAAAATCCCTAAATTTTCACTAAGAATCAATCCCTAAAATTTCTAAATTCCTTAATCTTTTTTAATTTGATTCACTCGGTATAGTAAGAGTAGAAGATTTAGGTAGAAGAACAATAAGAATTTATCCAGATTAGTAGAATTTACAAAGGATTCAAAAACATTTCGTGAGGGTCGAGGTATGTGACAAATTTTTACTTGGGTTGTTTGTATATGCGTCAGGTTTGAATATGATAAAAGGGTTTGGGTCATTGGTTTGTTTGTATCAAAATGCATCTGTCAGTGTATCGGGTTACGGTATCAATTTTGTTAAATGGTGTTTATAGGGTGGGAAATAGTTATACAATTGTTTCATCAGCATGTTAGTTATTTGTTGTAATGTTGTCTCTATTCACAAATTCTAATTTGTGAAACACTATATCTTTTTTTAGGAAAATGTCAGTATTAGTGAATTTTATAATATATCATGGTTGGTAATTGGGAAAACCCAAAAAACATGGTTTACGTTGCAAGAGAGGTGGATTATGTTGATAACTTTGATATTTATTATCTGTCATATTGGGAGTTAATGCATTTTGGTTATAATAGGGGATATAAGAAAGGATGCAGTATATGGTATAGAATTTTTGGGCTAACTGGTAACATTTCATTGAAGGAAATCAAAGATGATAAGGATGTGAATAATATGTTAATGTATAATGAGGGGTTCAAGCTAACTGATTTATATATTATAGATGGTGATGGTCCATTAGTTGCGTATAATGTGAAGGATAATTTGCAATTTTTAATGAAGAAGCAAGAAGAGACAATGACAATATGAATATACCTGAGGTTGAAACTGATAATGTGACTGTGGATGGAGGTATAGCTCCTAATGTGACTATGGACGAAGGTGTAGCTGCCAATGTGACTGTGGATGGAGGTATAGCTGCCAATGTGACTATGGGTGGAGGTGAGATTGTAGTTGCAAGTGTGAATATGGATGGGAATGAGGAGGAGATTGATGATGAGAATGTCGATGGTAATGAGGAGGAACAGAGTGATGAAAAAAGCAACATTGAGGAACAAAATTATCATACGAGCTACAAATGAGGAACATAGTGAAAATGTGGATGGTAATAAGGAGGAATAGAGTGATGAAAAAAGCAACACTAAGTGACATAGTGATAATACAAGCCACGATGAGGAACATAGTAAAAATGATGATGACAGTAATGAAGAGTTTACTGACTTATGGAGTAGTGATGCAGAATTTGAGTATGCACCAGAGGAGGCATATGAAAGGTCATTTGAGTATGAGTTTGGTTGTAATGAGCCTAGCTAGCTTTATGATAATTGTGAAGGTAGTGATGATGACATTTTCTCAAACAATGTCACATCTCATCCAACATATGGGATAATGCTAGAGATTGTGAGGAAGATAAAAATGGTAATGGTAATGAGGAAAATAATGACAATGAAGAGACAAAAATAGGGATGGATTTAGATGAAGATGATTTTAAGGAGTTTTGTGAGGATGATTTTGATGATGATAAATTACATAGTTTGAAGGGATCATTGGATGAATTGGAGACTTTTCCTAATTTTGATGAAAACAATAGTATGCATGATCCC
Organism: Aleurites moluccanus; assembly: GCA_948193065.1. Classification (NCBI taxonomy): domain Eukaryota; kingdom Viridiplantae; phylum Streptophyta; class Magnoliopsida; order Malpighiales; family Euphorbiaceae; genus Aleurites; species Aleurites moluccanus. The sequence goes on from CANXYC011886280.1 coordinate 2,384, forward strand.
CAATTATGTAAAGGGATGGAATTTTTAAATATCAAGATATATAGGAAGGCTTTAAAAGAATGGGCAATGAAGAGAGGGTTTCACTAGATATTGATCAAGAACTTATCCAAGAGAATTACTGTTGTTTGCAAAAAGAAGTGTGGGTTTAGGGTTCATGCTTCTATGGTGGGACAAACTGATACCTTTCAAATTAAGACATTCAAATTTATTCATAATTGCTCAAGGGATTAGAATAACAATATTATGAACTCAAGGTATATAGCTGAGAAATATGTTGATGAGCTGAGAGACAATCCAAATTGGGATGTGAATGCAATGCAAAAGAATATTCAGAGGCAGCTCAAAGCAGAAGTATCTTTAGCCACATGTTACAGAGCTAAGAGGAAGGCAAAAAAAAAACATTATTGAAAGAGAAGTGAAGGAACAATACAAAAGATTGTGGAGTTATACAGAGACCATTAGACGTACAAATCCTTATAGTATGGTCAAATTGGAGACTGAGCAAGTATTGAAGAGTGTGATAGATGAAGAAGAAGATGCTACAGACAATAGCTAGAGTTTTCTACACATTTATGTCCCTGTTTTTCATTATATTTATGTTAGGTTTGCTGCTAAAAAACATGGCTTTTTCTCTGGTTTAAGTCCAATCATTAATCTAGATGGATGCCATTTAAAAACTTCAATGGGGGTTAATTGTTATGGTTGATGGCTAGAGATGGCAATGATAATATGTTTCCACTAGCCATTGCATGTGTTGATATAGAGGACAAGGCTAGTTGGATTTTGTTTCTGAAGCTTTTGTTTGAAGACTTTGGCTCTCCTGATGAGACAGGCTGGGTTTTCATGTCAGACCATCAAAAGGTATTGCTTCTTTTACTTTTCAATATGAATATATTCTTGTTCAATTAGTATTTAAATGTTTGAATGTGATGTCATTATGCATTCATGAAATAGGGTCTAGTAGAGGCATTTACTACAGTTATGCCAGGTGTAAAACATAGATATTGTATTAAACATATGTATGAGAATTTTAAAACAGTGTTTAGAGAGTTAGAATATAAGAAGAGACTATGACTTGCTACTGGTGCTGGAACTAAAAAAAAATTGAGTATCATATTGGTAAATTGAAGGAGTTAAATGTGAAGGCATATAAGTGGGTTATGGCACATGACCCACACACTTGGTCTAGATCACATTTTTCTCCATATTCAAAATGTGATGCATTGCAAAACAACATAAGTGAATCATTCAATTCATATCTAGGACCAAGTAGAGATATGCCTATGCTTAACATGTTTGAATGGATTAGAAAAAGGTACATAAAGAGGTTTTATTTCAAGTATACTGGCATGCTTAAGTATAAAGGTGAAATTTAACCCAACATCCAAGATAATCTTGAAAAGATAAAGCTTGCAAGTAGGGACTGTTTTGCCACTCCGACAAGGGAAAAAATATGAGGTTGATTTCTTTGATACTCAAAATGTTGTGAATTTAGTTGAAAAAAGTTGTAATTGTAGATTATAGGATTTATTAGGCATCCCTTGTAAGCATGTTGTTTCAACCATTTACAAGAATAGGGAGCAACTAGAGTCATGTGTCCACAAGTACTTCTCTAAAGTTACATACTTGCAAGCTTATAAGCACACCATCAATCCAATGCCAAGTAAGGAAGAGTGGGAAAAAATAGAGTATAAAGATATATACCCTAATAGATTTAGAAAGGCTGCTGGAAAACCAAAGAAAAAGAGAGTTAGGGCAGTTGATGAACCAAGAAATCATTATAGAGTATCTAGAGTTGGAAAAAAAAAATGTTAGATGTAGAAATTGTGGACAAGGAGGGCATAATGTGAGAGGTTGCAAAGCTAGTATTACAGGTGAGATGAAGTGACAAAAACATATGAGATTACACATACATGAGGCCTTGGGAGTAAGAAGCAATGTTGGACCAAGTGCACCTCTAATGGTATCTTAATACCCTATCTATACTATGTGATGTTTATTTAATTGCTGCATTTTTACTGATAAATAATCTTGATATAAGTTAAAGGAGTTAAAAGAAAAAGGGAAAGCCAAAAAAAGTGAATGTGACTTCAAGCCAACTAGTAAAAAGGACAAAAGATGAAGTATGGAAATTACTGAAAAGCTCATAATTTTGTTCCTTTAGGTTTACTTATATGCGACTAATAGTTTGGATGCTACATGATTTTGTACAAGGTGATGCAAGCAGGATACATTCATCCCAACCACTCTAAGACAGGGTAACCTTGAAAGATGTAGGAACTCACAACATGAAGCAGAACATTGAAGCATATCAGCACAAATAAGAGGTTTTAAATACTTTCTTTATATTTATTTCTCAAGAAATGAGGGCAAAACAAGTGATAAGGAATGAATGAATGTAGGTGTATTCAGAAGATTTAAACACACCCATAGCTGAACTTAGAAGAGGATCACCCAATAGAAGAAACAAATATGTCATAAGAAAAAGACTACCTTCACATGGAATGACAAGCACACCAACAACTAGCTTCAAAAACTTCAAGAGAGCAATTAAAATTACCTCCTTTATAGATTCAAGAAATGATGGGAATGCACCATGACCTAACTATTAGAGGAGTGAACTAACTTTTTTAAGATAACTTTTTATTAATAGAAGATGACTATGTATTTAAGGGCACTTGTGGAGCTTTTTGTGAAAGCATTACAAACTGCTTCTTTTTTTTTTTTTTTTTTTTTTTTTTTTTTTTTTTTAGTTTTTGCATCTGTAATTATGGTATGGAAAATTCAAATGGAAATATTAATTCCATTAACCCTTAAGATAGAAAACAGAATTAATTTTATTTTGAATCTGTGTAATGATCTTTCTGTGTAATGATTTTTCTGTTTTGACAATTGTAATTATGATTTGCCAATGGAATATGATTATATAGTTATTGTCTTTTTGTTTTGAAATTATATGGTTATTGTCTTTTTCCTGTATATATTATTCTATGTAATATATATGTAGCTTGCAATAAATGTGATAAATTGTGTGAATTAAGAAAATTTTGTGAATTTGTGCTCATGAAAAGATTATTGATGAGAGTTGAATAAATTGCTTGTAAATATTCTTTATTAGAGTATTTGATTCCAGAAGCTAGCTAGCATACGTCTAGTGCTCTTATATATCCATTATTCGATGAATATGTAAATAAATAAATTTTAGAAAATTTTACACTTGATATAGACAAGAGTTAAATGATGTCAAATCACGTCAGACCCTATTGTCCTAAATTATCTAAATTGGAAAATTATACCTGGTATTTATGCCTTTAGTTTTGGTATAAAACATTTTTGTATGAGAAACTCTATCATCCCTCTATTGTTTAAAATTGTTTAAGAGTTAAATTTTGCACTTGACAGTTGTAATAATGATTTGAAAAATGCATACACAAGATTTCAAAACCAAAAGTATTTCATTGATGCATTTTAACAAACACTTTCCATAAAAATTAAGGCAAGTATAAATAGCCATTCCCCTTTATCTTTCCCATGCCTAAACAAAAAACAAATATAACCAAAATAAAGCACAACATCACAACAAAGCAATTGCATGTCTTTCCCTCTTTTCCCTAGAAGCAGTAAATACCAATTCCTCTTTCAAAATCAAATCCAATTTCAACTTTGTCACCTCTGCTTGCCAACGCCCTAATTCATCCTCCAATTCATTAATTTTCTGTTTCAAACTGCAATTTTTCATTTTCATTTTCACTTCCCTTACTCTACATACAATAATTTCATTTTCACACTCTGTTGTCTTTGAAAGCAGAGGGGGTAAAACTTCACTAGCTCTTTCACACATTCTCAAATCAATCCATTGAAAGAACTTGCATTTTATACCTAAATGATAGTGCGCGCACCCTTTGAATCTTCTTCCTATTATTTCTTTTTGTCACGAAGTTTTAATTGGTGCTACTAAATCGCATTCACATATGGGAATGTTATTATTTCCACTTCCAATTACTTCAGAATAATTTGAAGTACGCAAGTGAGACGAGATTGATGATTGTGAAACAAATTGCTGCATCGTTAATTAGGTATGAAACCATCTGCAATTGATTTAGGGATTTCAATCTCTGGATTCTTCATTATAATAGTTAGAGATTTTAGCTTAATTGGGTTTAAAGGGGAGAAATGATGCTTTATGTTTAGAATATTTTAGGGATTTTAATTAATTTATTTTTTTAAATTTTGACAAATTGTCACATCAGTTATACGTGAATGACACATGGATAAATACAAAAATTAATTAACATCAACGTCAGTGACAGATAACTGCCACGTTAGTATAGTTAACACCGTTAGCCTATTTATCACTAAATTGTATAATGGTATAAACCACAGGCCCTTAATTGTTAAAAAAAAAAAAAAATACAAACCTTTAAAAAAATAAATGTGAAACTATAGGATATTTATATGTATTTTTTCTTTTTTAAATTGCATGTGAATGGATATTTTTTTGCTTGTGAAAAATATTATCTATAAAAATAAAATCATTTGGCCATAACGGTTTCCTCATTTCATTGCATTGTAGTTTTCTTTGTTATTATTAATTTTAATGACTTCGTGGATGTTTTTTATTTTTTTTATGTAATTGTTAATTTTTTATTTTTATTTCTATCAATTGTATGAAACTTATTTAGTTTTATAGTTGTGAGCTATTAACCTGTTTAATTATTTTTTTTTTAATAATTGTTAGTTATTAGATAAATAAATAGTTTTAGTTTATATACTCATGACATGTTTAAAAAAATAAAAATTAAATATTTATTTTAAAGAAATATATCAATTATTATTTTTATTCCATTGATGGAAGAGCTACAATTGAAGCGCCTCGACACTTTCAATTGATACCAACGAATTAGATAACCACTTTCATTATAAAATTGATAACCAAACATCCAACAATTGAAAAAATAATAATCGAATGCTTTTTCTTTATAAATATATTTTGATGAGTATGTACCTTAAAAATGATTGAATTTAATAAGGAAAATACAATAAAATATGTGTATGGGAGGGGATTTTTCTTCTATAATCTTGATTTAAATATCCTTTGCTTCTATGGATGATCAACAAGCATCATTAAAATAAACATATTATCAAATGCCAAATCACATGCATGTTGAAAACTTGAAATCTTCATAATATTTATGCATATACTCATTTTAAAAAAAAATGCATAACATTATTATAATTTATAAATAATCATCTTTAATATTATGTAAATTATATTGTTAAAAATGAAAAATTTGATACTAATGAGAATTAGCAACATTATTACTAGCCAATATGAGAATTTATTTATAAATAAATTCTATTTGAAATTTATTTATAAATAAAATTAATTCTTTAATAAAATTGACTAAATATAGCGTAAGTGTTTGAGATTTTAATAAGTTGGGAACGAAGACAAAAATTGAAATAAATGAGATGGGATCAACCACGAAGGGAGGGGGACCAAGAGACCCGTCACCCCTTAACCTTCAAATACAATTTTTTTTTTTTATGTATAATTATTAAAATTTTATCATATTTTATATGTAGCCTTTTAGGTGAAAATTTTCTTTAAATATATAAAAATTAACTTAATTATATATATACTACTTGAATATAAATTATGATATAAAAAATTTTAATATTCTTAAAATATTTTTCTGGCTTCATCACTAGAAGAAGTTATCTAATGAGTATCAACATGAATCTCATTAGCATGTGAAGATTTAATCTGAAATCAATACTATATATATATGTAAAGAATTTTATATGCATATATATATGAAATTAGGAGCCTCCAAACATTTATATAAAAGGATTCTCTAAGAAGGAATGCCCATCAAAGAGAGAGAGAGAGAGAGAGAGAGAGAGAGTGTTTATATATTGAATAATTTTGGTACAAAATGGATGGTTTCGAACTTGTTCTTTGGCCTTCCAGAACTCCATTTGTAGTCCAATATTGAAGGGGACCCTACAACAACTTGCTAAAAAGCTAACATTTATGCAACCTTATACATACTTGACAATGGATACACCTCTCCTCTCCTCTCCTGCATTGAAGTAGTCTGTCAATTTAGGAAGCTATGCTTAATACAATAAAATTATATATGGTGGACTCAAGTTTGAGGAACCCCTCCCACCAGACTTGGTGTAATATTGGACAAAGAAGCATATGGTCATATAAATAATTAAACAAAAATGTGATGAATAACCTAATTAATATATATATATATATATATATATATATATATATATAGGATTATTAATAATTAGCAACTTAAATTTGCATATAATTTCTCCTTAAGTAAAGACCTAATATGTAAATATGACAACTAAATTTAAAAATTTTAAAGAGAAAAATAAATATTGTTAAAATTTAAATTTTTATCTTTTCTACATTACAAATCAGATAATAGAGTGAGTCGTTAGTTAATTTTCTTTTATCTATCAATAATTACTTTTTTTAAATTAATAATGCGTATCAAATCTACAGCAAATTTAAAATAAATTTAGATTATCATGTGATCACATGTAAATTAAGTTGATATCATACAATATTAATTGGTTTGGAATATAACTAAACAGTATAAACTAAATCTATCTGCAAATTTCTCTCAATAATACATAGACAGTGTTTGCTAGCTAACAAGTGCTGGTGACATTATCTAACGATATAGTAGTCAATAATATAATTTTCAGGTAAAATTGATAAGTGACATGATCCACCAACTGTATAATTTTTGGTATCTAGTAGTGGAATTGTTAGGTCTCTTTCAAAAGTGGGGGTCACACCATAGATGTCTTCTTCTCTTGATTGAGAAGAACAGTGTAGTTGGAGCTAACATGAATGACCTACAAAAGGCCATTTCTATTTTCCTTTACAAATAAAACTATGCATATGGGTATTGTGATTTAGTTTCAAATTATCTAAATCAAAACTAGGATAAGGTAATTTAGCACTCAACTAATGACAAACTCATAGTTAATTATCTTTGGCTGCTCATAGTTAATTGCTATAAAACCTAACTTATTATTAATATTTATAAAAAAAAAATTAATGCCATCTTAGCAACTTTTGACAGGTTTGATATACATTGAAAGTAGATCATATTCAAGCCAAATGCTTAAAACATGCTTTAAACACAGGTATATAACTAATGGACACACTATGAAAAAGTTCTTACATATTTTTGCCTTTTCTTTTAAGTACAGTATTGTGTTGATTTTGTGTGAATATTAATACAAACTTTTTTTTTTTATTCAGTAATTGGGAAATTATTCCAAGTTAATTTAGTAATCATATGATATATTCTAAGTTTGTTATTGTATAGCAATCACTCGTATATATGAATTATTTCCTCATTTTACTTAATAAAATTCAAAATGAACATCCTAATTATAAATAAATGATTAGTCATGGATCGAAATGATTAAATTATATACCAATCATTAATTGATTTAATTCGATTTATTGAAAGAATGATAAAAGAAAATTGCAAGATTTCTCTTTTAAAGAGAAGAATTTTCTTGTTTTATAAAAAATTGATTAAATTAGAAATTAGCCGACAATCAAATTAATTCAATTTGTTTTGACTTTTAATATACATTTTATTTTAAAAGTTTTTTTAATATTATATTAATATTTTCAAATAAATTCAATTAAATTTAGAATTCAATCAATTCAATATCAATCTATCTAATGTGATTTGATTCGATTATTGAAAAGACTTTTCCTTTTGAAGAGGAGACATTTTTGTCTTATTTTTCAAAATTGGTTAAATTAAAATCAGTTAATAATCAAAATAGATTTAGAATTCAATTTGATTTTTATTTTTGAATATAGATTCAAATAAATTTGGATTGAACCAATGGAACACCAAGTCACCAACCGATCTGATTTGAAAAACAGTAGGTAAACAAGGACAATCACACTCGTGCAGTTGTCTTTAGCATTGGCCATAGCTGCACTTACATGATACAGTACAGAATTGTCTGTGAAGTTTAAAAAGAAAGGAAAGGGAATATGATAGGTGCATCTAGTATGATAGGTGCATGTAGTTAAGTTTGAAAGCAACTTATTCATTGCATTTAATAGATAATTGCCATTAAGGGGGGACATACATTATCAGATTTATGGCCTTTCTTCAAGTAAATTAAGTGAGCTGCCTTTGTCATTTCAGATTCATAACTCACCATATAATGTTATTTTAGATAAATTATATATATTTCTTCAATGGATATAATGCAACTATGCCTCAAAATGATAATAAACTAACAAATTGATGGATTTAATCTTTGTCTATGAGGTAATGATAATAAAATACTATAAATTATTAGTTTTTCCGTGTTTATATTGAAATTAATTGAAATGATATGAATCAAATTATTTCGAGTTATGATTAAATATCGACTTGACTCTCATAAAGATTTTCAAATCAAGTATGAATATATAGATTTTGGATTAGATTGCTTAAAATATATATTGAATTTTTCTAAGAAAAAAAATTATTGAGTGAAAATTTCATATCAAGATTAATTATTTAGAAAGATTGACTCTAATAGATTTAAATTGAATGATGGAATTATAGTTGTAGATGGAATAGGTAATCAAAATTTGAAACCAATAATGACATGTAACATCATCTTTAGTTCTTGGAACGATTTTTCCTTGTAAGAATTGTCATGCTAGGGTAGATTATCATCCTATCCATGGCCAAAAGTATGTCACATTGAAGTATTTGATAATTTCTTCTATTAGGTCTTGATAGTTACCTATAAAAGATTTTTTTTTTTCAGAGGGTGACACAAAACTAATTGAATTGCTAAAAATGACTACAACCTTTATTGACTTTGATAAGTGTTATACATGCAGAAGCTCAATAAGATGAGTTGTTATAACAAAAAAGCTAACATCCTAACAAACTAACTAATCTTGAAACTAAACATTTAAGTTTAACTAATTAAATAACAGATCATCAAAACACATCACTTTAACTCTTTTAGTGAAATGGTGCACTTCAACACTCCTTCTCAAACATGAGCATACAAATCATGAATGCTTATTTTGCTCAACAAGTACTTGAATTGTGAAGGGTGCAGTGCCTTAGTAAATAAGTTTGTAATTTGTCCCCCTATTTTCAAATGTAAAGGCTTGACTATACCATTTTGATTTTTTTCTCTCACAAAATGGTAATCAACCTCTACGTGTTTAGTTCTCTCATGGAAAACAAGATTTCTTGCAATATGAATGGCATACATGTTGTCACAGTACAAATCAACATGATGCTTGTGATCAATCCCAAAGTCTTTCAACAAATACAAGAGCCACATAATCTCACAGGTTGTGGAAGCCATCACCCTATATTTAGCTTTAGTTGAACTCCTTGCAACTGTGACTTGCTTCTTTGATTTCCAGCTAATCAAACTATTACCAAGTTGAACACAATATCATGTTAGTGACTTCATGGTTTCATTACAACTAGCCCAGTCACTGTTAGTAAAGCCTTTAAGCTGTAATTCTGAATTAGATGACATAATAATACTTTGTCCAGGTGTTGTTTTAAGATATCTGAGTACCTTATATGCTGTTTGTAAGTGTACATTGGCAGGTCTATCTATAAACTGTGAAAGTATATGAACTGCATAACTCAAATCAAGCCTTATATGAGTCAAATACATCAATTTACCTACCAATTGTCTATATAAAGTAGGGTCACTCAGTAATTCATCATCAAACTCTGAATGAGTCATTCTGTGATTCGCATCAATAGGAATCCTGCTAGGTTTTGCTCCTAGTTGACCAAATTCCTCAAAAAGCTCTAAAGTGAACTTTCTTTCTGATCTGGCTATTTCAAGTCCCAAGAAGTATTTTACATCCCTAAGGTCTTTTAGTTTAAACTGTAACTTCAAAAATTGTTTTAAATATGCTATAAGTAAAGCATTGTTACCTCTTATTATGATGTCATCCACATACAAAAGCAATGCAACAAAACCTGCTTCAGTAGACTTAGTAAACAAAGAGTAATCAACTTTAGATTGACTGTATCAATGACTCAATATACTTTTTATGAATTTGGCATTCCATTGTCTGGATGTGTGCTCCAATCCATACAAAGACTTCTACAACTTGCATACTAATCTTTGTTTCTTATTTGCATTATTAGATTGCCTGTAAACATAGCTTTTGACAACATTATTAACATAACTCTGCACATCTATCTTACTTTGCTCAAAACTGTTAAGAGTAGATAAGAAACTAGGAGAGGTAACTTGACTAGCATGAGAAACAATATTTAATCTATCAATTGTACCATTATGACTTGGATTAAAAGAACTAAAGATAATACCAAAACCAAAATTTGAATTATCTGCAGTGTTAGCAATTCTTGCAAAAAATATATCAGAAGAAACAATAGCTCCATGACTGTTATTAATAATGCAATCAGCCTCAGATACACCACTATGAATAGGAGCAACACAAGTAACAAAATTAGAAATAACAGGAATATTTGAAATATCAGATTCACCATTATTACCCCCTGACTCTGATATCTAGGAGGTAACTCTATGTATACTTCTTCAAGCAAATCACCATTCAAGAATGCATTATTCACATCCAATTGAGAGAGATGCCATCTTTTAATTGTTGTAAGAGTAAAAAATAATTTAACTGTGTTTTGTTTATCCACAGGACTAAAAGTTTCCTGATAATCAAAACCCTCCCTTTGGTTGTAACCCATATAATCAATAGTACCATCTATATTAAACTTGGTCTTATAAACCCATTTACATCTTATAGCCTACTTATTAGGTGGCAAAGATACCAAAGTCCAAGTTTTATTCTGTTCAAGGGCAAACAGTTCATCTTTCATTGTTGTTCTCCAATGATCAAACTAGTTAGCTTGAGAAAACGTTGTGGGATTAGGTGAAGAAGATATAGAAAGAGCAAAGGTTTTGTGTTTTGGTGAGATATGGTCATATGAAATACTATTTTGAATTAGATGGGAAATAACTGTCAATGTTGTGTTTTGTGAGGGATTAGTAATTATTTGGTTCTTAAGTTGAACTTGATAGTCATATAGATATAAGTGGTTTTGACACTCTATAACTTTTTCTGGTTGAGTGATTTGAGGTATGAGGTGCTGATGTAATAATAGGAACAAATTTAGGCTGATTGGTGATAATAAGAATAGAATCAAGTTCAGTTTCTTGGTCTACAATAGGCATGTGAATGGCATGTTCAGTAGGTTGTGTAAAAGATGAATCTAAGTGTAAGGAATGGGTTTCAGAATGTTCATGTATTTGACTATGATTAGGCAAAGGATTATCAAAGGAATTACCAAAATGATGAGAGCTTATTTCAGGAAGGACAATATTGAATTGTGGTGGTGTGTGAGATTCTGTTATTGGAAAAGTAAGTTTGGAGAAAGAACTATGATAAGGAAATATGGTTTCATGAAATTGGACATCTCTGGAAATGAACATACTTTGGGTTTCTAAATCAAATAGTTTGTAATCTTTAACAGTTATAGGATAACCTATAAAGATGCACCATCTGACTCTAGTGTCAATTTTTTTTTTTTTTTTTTGTGTGCTGTGAGAGAGACAACAAAACACAGACTTCCAAATGACTTGAGGTGAGTGTATATGCGTGGCTTTTTGAATAGTATCACATATGGGGTTTTATTATTAAGAAGAGGTGAAGGAAGGCTATTAATCAAATAAATTACAGTAAGGACTGCATCACCCCAAAATTAAATTGGAAGTGATGCATGAAACAAAAGTGAACGAGCAAAATTCAAAATGTATTGGTGTTTTCGCTCTACAACTCCATTTTGCTATAGAGTGTAAGAGCATAAAGGTTGATGAACAATGCCTTTAGCAGTATAGAAAGTAGGTAAACTGAATTCTGTACCATTATTTGTTCTAATGATTTTGATAGCACAATTGAATTGAATAAAGACAAATTAACAAAATTGAGGCAACAAATGAGACTCATCTGATTTATTCTTCATTAAGAAACCCTAAACGCACTTAGTACAATCTTCAACTATAGTAAGAAAGAAAAGATTACCATACAGGTCCTTTTGCGAGTAAGGGCTCCAAACATCTATATGAAATAATTTAAAAGGTTGTTGTGACTGAGTAAGATGTAAAGGAAAATGAAGTCTTTTTAGCTTTGTCTTGGGAGATGTAAGACATATAGCACTAGACTCAATATTAACATTGGGAATCAAGGCTTTGAGCTTAATTAAAGGTAAATGACCTAATCTACGATGCTAAACTTGAAAGGACTCATTATGTACATAATTACACATAACCAAAGGAGATTGATAAGAATTATTATGCTGAAGTTCAAAATGATTGGAATAAGGTTGTAAGTTTTGTTGGAGATATAAGAGGCCTCCTCTCATTTTAGCCAGCCCAATCATCATCCATGATGGGAGGGCTTGGATAAAACAGAAATTATTAAGCAAGATAAGGTATATTTGTTTGTTAGATGTTAACTTGCTTACAAAAATGAGATTGAAAGTGAAGGTTAGAACTAAAAGGACATTATGAAGTGTAATATACTTATTAATTCTAACAGATCCTATATGAGTGATTTGTGCTCTCATGCCATTTAGAAGTTGGACAAAAACATTAGTGACTGCAACACAGGTTTGGTAAAGGGAAATGGAAGAGATAATATGATCTGTGGCTCCTGTGTCCACAATCCATAGTGAAACAGAGTTGATTGTGTTCATTAGTTTATGGAACATGGCTTGGTTAATAGTAGAGAACATAGAGAAAGCCATACCTATAAAATTGGTGAAGTGAGGTGTAACAGTTATGTTTGGATTGGTTGGTATGCCAGGTTGATCATTGAGAATGGTCAACAACTTCTGAATTTGATCCTTTGATAGATGTAGACTTAAAGGGCTTGAATCTTCAATAGGAGTCTCTGAAGAAGATGTTGCAGCTGCAACTTGTGGAATCTTGGTTTGATTTATACCTAGACTCTTAGTTATGAACTTAAAATCTGCAGGAAAACTAATGATTCTATGACAATTCTCTTTTAGGTGGCCTAGCTTGCCACAATGTCCACATTTAAGGTCTGACCAGCAGTCTTCTTTAAGATGACCATATTTCCCATATTTCAAACATTTCAAATCAGACTTTCTTTTAACAGCCATTGCAGACGCTTCTGTGATTATTGGTGATTGTAATACAAGACTCCTTTGACTTTCTTCTCTTAGTATCATATTGTAAACTTGATCAAGGTTTGGGAAAGGTTTCATGGCTATAATTTGGGACCTAAGTGCTTGAAAGGTCTTATTAAGGCCATTAAGAAATTTAAACACATAGTCTTTCTGAGCAGCCTCTACATACTGCTGGAAACAATTCTCATTGCACTTTCCACAAGTACAATGAGACAAGGATCTAAAACACCTTAGTTCTTCCCATACTCCATTCAACTCATTAAAATATGAATCAACAAAATTGGTACCTTGTGTGATGGAACACAACATGTGTTAAAGATGACAAAATCTGGTGTCATCTAGTTGAGAAAATCTCTGGTTTAGATTCTTTTAGATTAGATGTGCATCTTCCATGTAAAATACTGTTGATGTTATGGCTGGTGAAATCGATCTGAGAAGCCATGCAACAACTAGGTTATTAAAATATGTCTATGGAAGATACAAGGCGTTATCAACATTTGGCTTAGCAATCGATCCATCTAGGAATCCCTGTTTGTTCCTAATAGACATAACTAACAAGAAATAACATTTCCAAGAGATAAAATTAAGAGTATTAAGAACGGGAGTAACAATCATTGAGCTATGGTTCTTAGAATGGTGAAGAAAGTATAGAGATGAAGAATCCTCAGTAGAATTTGATGAAGAATCAGTAAAATTTGATGAATTCACCATTGATGTAGTGAGATCAAAGAAAACCTAGAAACCTCTCTAGAAAAATTAGAAAAAGGGAGAAATTTCTCGAAACTTGTAAACCATCAAAATGAAGAGAGAGAAAAAAAATGATCTTTTGCTCTAACACCATGACACAAAACTGATTGAATTGCTACAAATGACTACAACCTTTATTGACTTTGATAAGTGTTATATATATAGAAACTCAATAAAATGAGTTGTTATAACAGAAAAGCTAACATACTAACAAACTAACTAATTTTGAAACTAAACATTTAAGTCTAACTAATTAAATAATAGATCATCAAAACGCAACACTTTAACTCTTTTAGTGAAATAGTGCACTTCAACAAATGGATAATTGAATATGAATTTATTTATCAAATAATATATGTAATTATCATTAAGTTATGTCTTATCTGTATAAATATATAAATGTTGTCTATATAATTAAAAAGTTTCATTGGCAAAAATAAGCCAATAAAGTAAAGATATATAGGGCACTGAACTTGGCCATCAAATTGCATTATCATGAAGCTAACTAGTTTAGGACCACTTTACATTAAAAAAGCATATTTATCTTTTGCTCTATATACATTTTGACCCCAAACCAAAATTGTTGACATTACTCTCCAAATCCATTCCATAATTTTGTTTCATCTTATCTGTTAGGAATGATAATTTGCAGGCCAGTAATTAATATCTCCATTCCATTTATTAGATTGGACAAACATATTTAAAATTATATCAAACAAGTTTCTATCATTAACAAATAAGGGAAATTAATTCCAACAAATTTATATATATAATGATATAATAAATTTAAATTATTTTTTTTAATTTATATTATTTGATAAGTAATATATATATATATATATATATATATATATATATATATATATAT
>CANXYC011886686.1:0-19953 GCA_948193065.1 Aleurites moluccanus
GCTTATTATAAGTTAGATAAGATTTCTCATATGAATTTAACTAAAATTCAATGATTTGAGACTTTACCATTTCCTTTAAACACCTTTCTTGTGAAACTACGTCTTTCATCACTAGCTCATTGATAGATTTATGTGCGACAGTACATAATTCAATAATTGATTATTTAGTGAATACACTAATTCACTAGTAATTGTTGTGTTGTTCAAATCAATCTTCCAACAATTGAGTATAAACTTTCAATTTCATGAAATATGTTTGGACCCTTTTCTCTATCCTTCAAATACTTGTCAAGACAATTTGTAAAATCAAATACAATTAGCATTAATGACATATACAACTTAGGATTTACTTTTAGCTCGAATACTTTATCTCACTATGTGTTACATCTCCTATTTTTTATTTTTTTATATGTTATATCTCTTATCTCTTATCTCTTATTCTTTTATATGTCACATCATCTATTTTTTAAAATATTTTAATAGTCAATTTTATTTTCATAGATGGTTTGGCACATAAAAAATAGTATAAAATACAAAATGAGATACATAAAGAGACAGAAAATCCAGATAAATTTACTTTCTAATAATATAATAAAAGAAAAATTAGTATGAATATTTTCATCATGTCGCAAAGCTTGCTTACACCTTGAAGCCAAGTGAGAAATGTGATGTGTCTAGCTTTGATAGAGATGACATAAATGAATCTTTTTCATGGTACTCTAACTTATGATTTATGTATATTATTGTATTTAAACTACAAAACGTTACATAAAAATCATTCAACTTTACTTCCCTGTCATATAAAAGTATTTCCATCTATTTTTCCATTCAACCTAGTAGCGGACGTCCTATGTGGCTTTACAACTCAGCTTTTTTAAATTTTTTTGCCATGTTAGCGTTCCCATAACTTTCTCTATTTGTGTTTTTTATTCTTACTGCTGGCTCACTATCTCTCATATCCTCTCTCCTCTTTCCTCTACCTCTCCTTGGAAATTAACCCTATATGGACAGATACCGAGCTCAATACAAACCATATCCAACAACGATTCCTCTTCTACATAGTTTCTCCCAAAGTAATTCACAAATCAACCAAGACCACCATTCATAACCTACACAGTTTCTCCCAAAGTAATTCACACAAATCCAACTGATTTCAAGAATCTAGCTCAACATCTCATTGGGTCTTCTTCTTCTTCTTCTTCTTCAACCTCTATTTCTTCTAATCCAAATCCCAATCCATTTAATGATCTTCTTCTTCTTAACCACCTTGCCTCTTTATAATCTGAAATGGAACAACTAACATGCAATCCTATATCTCTACACTCCTATGCCCAAACCAAATAGGAAATGTGAAACTAACATGTAAAAAATAAAAAATAAATATTGTAAAAACAGTAAACCATTATTTGTTCTCTGCAGATCTCATTCCCCATTCCCCTTGTACATGTTCAACATGGAAGGTATTTTAAATTTGTTTTATTTTCCATTCTGGGAATGGATTTTGATCCCTCTGCTTTTATCAAACTTCACTGCCCAAAATCTACAAAAATTATCCAATTTCCATCATCAATCGAGATTAACATAGTCTTTAGCTAATTCAACTTCAACCCAAATCATGATTTTAACAAAGATTGAATTTATCTGAATACAAATTATTGAAATGGATAATGCACAAGTTCAACCACTACTACAAGAAAAACTATTTTGCGTCGGACAAATTTCGTCGCTAAATATGAGTATTCCATCACTAATTACATTTAGCGATAGATTTGCGACCAAAGCTTCAGTTATAAAAACCTTGTCGTAGAATTCAAAATAGCGACAGATTTGCGAATTTTGTCGCTAATTACTGACGAAATTGTGTCGTTGCAAGTCAATTAAAATAGCGACTCGTCTCTAATGCCATTGCTAATTTGAATAAAATATTAATATTTTTATCACTAAATAGAGACAAAAAACCACCTTCACGAAATTGATCGTAAATTTTGTTGCAAAATTATCGTTAATTCATTGCTAATTTAGTGTATTATTTTAAAATTATCAATTAGTTTTGGAACAAGTGTAGCTAATTCGTCGCTAATATTAAAAAAATATTTTTTATTATTATTTTTTCTATTAATGCATAATTATAATTTTTAAGTTGCACTCGTAAATTATAGAAAAGAATTATTGTAATCAAATTAATAATAAATCTCAATTTATATATAAATATATAAATACACATAATGTCATCAAAGTTCTATATATCATCTAGTCATCAAAAGTTCTATTAATCATCCGGTGCGACAGGTGGATCTATAGTATTATCTGTAGACTGCATGTGAGTAGTATCATTAGGAGGGATTTGTTGCTACTGCTGCTGAGCCACTATCTGATGCTGAAGTTTCTCTAAACGTTGGAACTCTTCCCTTTCTTGCCTCCTCTCATACTGGAGTTCCTTCCTTACTTGTTACGTCTCACGCTGGAGCTCCTCCCTTGCTTGTTGCGTCTCACGTTGGAGCCCATCCCTTGTTGCTAGTATCTCAAGTATTAACCATGGACCTCGAGCAGAAAGGAACTCTACCAGATGTGCCTGTACCTTCGTCGACAAATTATTTATAATCACCTCCCTAATATCAGAGGATGGCAGTGGATGAGGAGCCGCAAAACCACTAAAAGGGGGAAAAGTAGCAGAAGTGCTACTGCCAGGACCGTAATATGTGAATGCATATGATCCAACACCATATACTTAATGGTAGATCGAGTTACATTTACAAATCGAGAGTGCTCATTAATGAATGTGGTGTCATCACCCTTTTTATAAGCGTTTGAAGAAAAATCTCATACGATTGTGGTGCTCGGCATAAACTCCATTCCTAAAAATAAAGAATATTCCACTAATACTGTGAACACTTATTTTTTACACCTCTCAAACTTGTGCCAAATCGAACGGTATAAATCGGAATTAAATTCGCACACGGACGAACTCAAAAAGCATCAGAACGGGTCCGGGCCTTTGCCGCCACCCTGAAGGGGAGGCATTGCCACCTTCCTTAAGGGGCGGTGCTGCCACCCCCTTTTTGGCGGTGCCGCCACTCCCCTTCAGCTGTGCCGCCGCCTCCCTTAGGCGGCACCACCCTCTCTTTAAGGTAGTAGCATGGCTCCTTACCAGTGATACCACCCCTTTAAGCTCCCATGCCCTTGGCGGTGCCGCCACCCCCTCCGGTGGCACTGGCTTGCCTATAAATACTTGACCCTCTCAACCTGATTCAAGGCTCCGAAATCTCTCGAAGTTAAATTTTCCTTCTTAGATTTCTTCTCTTCTCCCTTATATACCTATTTTTCTTATTTCTTTAACTCTCTTTGAGTTTAAAGAATAACTCTTTAGGGCGTGTGGAGCCCATTTTTCTTTAGTTCTCTTAGAGCTAAAGAAGGACCAAACCCGAGGCGTGGGGAGCCTCAAAATTGTTTTCAATATAAAATCACTATGTTGGTTTGCTTGTTTTCTTTTCAAATTGTCAGATAAAAGATAATCCGACCATCTCCCCGTGCTTTAATCAATCCAAGGTGGAACTCCGATCTGGAAGAACAATCCGTTCTCCACCTCCCCAAAGAGCAAGGGAGAAAGTATTGTCTCTTAACTTTTCTTATTTTGATAGAGCATCAAAATAGATAACTCATCTTCTTTAGTTTGATAGAACATCAAAATAAAGAATCAAAACATGATAAATTGGGCATAAAATTAACCCTCCTTCGCAAGAAGGGAGAACTGCATAGGTTTTGATTACCATTCGATGGAATACGCAGGCTAGCTATGTAAGAGCTTCAAATCCAAAAAAGATCAAAACTATCTTCTTTAATTCATTGCTTTATTTTTGCTCTATTGAATGTATTATTTGGGGAATGTGTGATCGACCAAGAACCCATAAGGGCTAGAGTTGATATCTCCTATTTTGAAATTTTTGAATTGTAATAATTTAATTTATCACTCTCTTATCTGCTTTACTACTTTATTTTATCGCTTTCGTCCATTCATTTACTTGCTCGTTTATCTTTATATCTCATCCTTTAAACTGCTCAAAAAAATATTTTAAATCAAGGTTAAAATTAGAAGCCAAGTTCAACCGAAAACCTAGTCCCCGAATCCTCTTTAGTTTCAAACACTAATGCGCTTTATTTCCTTTGGGATTAAATTAGAGTCAAAATGGGTTTTTACCTTAAATTTTTCTAACAAAAATAACTTAAGGTGGCAACTTCAAAACATCAAAATCATTTTCAAAAGGCACTAAGGTCATCTCTCAATACGTGAGAAATCATCCCAAAAATGAGCATTCCCGATTCCGATCCCATTTAAAGTAAACCCGAAAGAAAGGTGCTTGAGCGAGGCCTCACAAATACACATACTTTAAATGAAATAACATATATTGAGTAATTCAATGACTACCAAGTTTTGTCGATGCTCATGTTGGGAGATAGATCCTCCAATATGTGTGCTAGGGCAACTCCACTTATCTTCTAGCTACAACGATTCTTAGAAGCAGTAGTAGATCGAGCCTTCACATCCTCTTTTCCCCACTCATCATACCATGATTTATATATATCTTCAAGCATATATCTGAGTTTTTTACCCAGTTTCCTTGCATGGTAGGCCAAATCTGAATAACGGAGGGAGCATTTGTGTCTCTATCCTACCCTCGCCATAGTAGTAATGGCCTCATCCCAAATGAATTTTTTTTTGCAATAAAAAAATTAGAATAACTCAATTTATATATGTTAAGAACATGTATTATATATATAATATATATTTGCATAAAATTTTACCAAAATTTTGGCAGAACCTCTCCTATAAAATTTTTTCACCGAATTCAACCCAGCAATTAAAATTATCATAATCCAGATTATTGAAATTGATCTTTTCTTTTGATTGCATTTCTTTTGGTGGGTTGATGCCAAGATAAGCAAAGAACCGGTCTTCGATTTCCAACAACGAGTCACAATAGCTCACTATCATCCCCAAAAACCCACAATAGTTTAGGAGTAACATCCATTCAAATCCCACCACATATGCTTTGAATCCCTCTTGAAATCCACCAAATAGCACAAGTTCTCATTCAGAACTTTACAAACACAATAAAATGTGAGGCAAGCGGCAATGGCAGATGAATCAAGGCCAAATCTACGTGCCATTGATTTGTAAGACCTACCATGGGAGAGGCGGAATAAAGAATGAAAGAAAGATTGAGAATAAGGAGAAAGGGGAAGAAGAAGGAGAGAAAGTGAGTGAAGATAGTAGGAATTCGATGGTTAGAGATTAAAAAAGAAGGAGATAGAGACAATACTCTCTCTCTGTTGTGGGAATGAGAACCAACAATATTAAAAAATGACAATTCAAGAACAATGTGGCATAAACAGATAAAAAAATTATTTAGTTGGCTTACAACGTCATTTTTCCGCAAGGATTCTAACGGATGTTGGATAGAAGTATTTTTTATATGACAGATAAGCGAAGTTGGATTTTTATATAATATTTTAAAGTTTAAGTATAATAATATACGTAAGCCATAAGTTAAAGGACCATGGGTGAAATTAACCTTTTCCCAAGATATTACATAATGAACAAACGAACCAACATCCTCATGATGAGAGACTACTAGAAGAAATGAAAGCCTTCCATTTTCTTTACCAAAAATTTAGAATGAATTAATAGAGGGGAAATAAATGAATATTTTCTCCAAGATGCTGCATATTATAAAGTTCCTTGGAACACCATAGAGGGATTAAGAAGGAGCCATAATTATGTTGTTGAATGTTGATAATAATATATTGCGAGGACTATCATCTTCTCCCACATGGTTTAATAGAATTTTGTAATTATTTCAAAGTGCTGAACTAAGGTTATATATATATATGCATATATACTTTTGGATTTCCAGTTGATGCTTCCTGAATCCTCTAATCCAGCAAAATCTTGTCTTGACATTGTTCTTTGTGTAAGATGTCATGTAGTAATATTGGTCTAATTACAATGTATATTGTTGCTTCTCACTAGAAGACTACTGAGGAAGTATTTCTCCTACCACTTCTTTGCTAAGTAATAATTTATATGAACACTATTACTACATAAGGAAGCTTCTAGGCTTTCCTTTTACCTTTTGCCCATTCCTTTTATTTATTTCTTTTTTATACATTTTTAATTTTATTTTCAATTAATCAGATATAAAACTCTAAATTTTATGAGGAAAAGAATAGATTGCTGAACTATTAAATTTTTATGAGGAAAATACTTGATTACTGGACTATTAAATTTTTATGAGGAAAACACTTGATCACCAGACTATTAATGTATTACATGCACCATTCCTCTTTGTTCCTTGTTCCCACCTACCTTTTCTATCCACTTTCATGGTTATCTCCTTATCATTATAGCTGTTTTGTTTTGTCTAGTGGCTCTCTACTAAGTTATGGACAAATATTTTTCTCATGAAAGATAAGGAATGTGTTGTCTCTATAATGATTTTGATGATATAATTTAAATCAAAACAAAGTGATAATTAATATATTTAAGTTACAAATAATTTTTTAACTTGTGCTTTAAGTGTTTGTTTGAAAATATGGATTCACTGCCGTAAATATGTTTAATGCCTGTGAACGGAATCAAGTCAAAATAAGAAATTTACTCAGAAAAGATCTTCAAGCCCGTGAATATTTATTCAAGGCCGTGAATAAGTGTTACGACCATTACTTGTTATCACGCCCGTGATGGATTTAAGAATAGATTTAGCTCAGAGACACAAAAAGACTTTTCAAGAATGTGAAAAATTATTCACGCCTGTGAAAGACTTTCATGCCAATGATAATTGTTCAAGCGTGAGGATGATTTAAAATTTAAAATTGGCACAGAAAATTCCAAGGCCATAAATTTTGGTTCAAGATCATAAATATTCATCTTCACGACTGTGAGTATTTATCACACCCGTGAATTGGTAGTTGCCTGTCAATATCACGACTAATCTGTTTTAAATATAACCGTTTGAAAAAGATTTGGAGGAAAATCTTGCATTAAATACAACTAGAACGGTCACATTTAATCACCATTTATTGAAGGATATAAATACATGAAGTTTTGAAGTTCAAACAAAAATAGAAGCACATATCTTAAGTGAAATCAAATTATTGTAGTTCATACTCTGTTTTTCATATTTTCTGAACTCTTTGAACTTTGTTTCTTATTCTTAGAGTTCTTATTAGCTTTTGCTATTTTTATCTATTCATACTTCATTGTATATCATTTGAATAGCCTTGTATAAGTTTAGAGATACTTAGAAATCTCTATCTCTATTATTGAGAGTAAAAATCTGAGTTGTAACTCAGTGTGTATAGGGTGAAATCCTTGAAAATCTATTATAATTTATTTGGGTGGTGCACCCAGTTCTAATGGAACCTCAATATCGGGTTGATATTGAGAGAAGTGGACGTAGGAGAAGGAATTTGGCTCTGAACCACTATAAATTGGTTGAGCTCTCTTAACATTTCTCCTTTATTATCTCTTGCTATTTGAAATTAATTTATCTATTGCATTTTAGTTGTGTATTTTCTTCAAGATTTTTTAAACTCCTATTCACTCCCCTCTAGGAGTATTGCCATATTAGTATTCACAAAACCCTTGGACAAAAAATCATTTTATTTCATAAGAAGGGAATTAGGTATGATTGATATCTCTCATGTATGAATCTTAGCGTGCTCTTAATTAGATATAATTAATGATTTGTGATGATATTGCTTGATTTATAAGCATTTATGAAAATTTATGTGTTTTTATGTCAAATTGAGACCTAAGTGAGAGAATTTTATAAATACTCATCATTTTAACTTCAGTTTACATGAATTTATTATCAAAATATGTGAATTATAATCATGTGCGTATGAAAGCATAATTCAAAGCTCAAAAATTGCCTCAATCTTGCTTTTCTCGATCGTTAATCTATTTAACGCCCGTTACAATCTTTCACGCTCATTAAAATTTTTTAACGCCCATGAAAAATTATTTTGTATCTTCTTAAAAAATTTGGGCTTGTCTTTTACGATCGTGAAGACCCGGGTATTTAAAAAGAAATGTCCATATCTTTTCATTTTCATTTCAAACTTCAAATCTCTTTATTCTCTCTCTCTCCCATTTTTCTCTCAAATTTTCATATTTTCAACTTTCTCTCTCTCATTTTCTTCACTTCTTTTCCTATAAACCTTCATCCTTGTCTCTTCAAAAATTTAAACAATGATAAAAACTAAGAATGTGGGATCTAAAGGAAAAGGAAAGGGTCTGAATTTGGGTGAAGAGTCTCAAGCACGAGAAGAGCCGGTAAAGCTTTCATTCGGGCTTTCGTTTACCTCTTAGCATCACACTGATAGATTCTCTATTCTTAGACAATGAGGTAACCCAGTGAGCTATCAAAGCATACATTTTACTGATTTAAAGATGATTGGATTGAATGATTTTGTCACTAAGTATTGCATAGATTTATTTGGTGATAGACATTTTGCATACTACTCATTCGATTTACACTTAGAGTTGGTGTATGAATTTTTCACAACCTTACTTATGAGTCCTATAGGTGACATGACATTTAGACTAGGCCAAACCAACCGCTCTCTCACTTCTGATGCTCTTGGTGGTTTGTTTAAGCTTAAGTCTAGTGGAGTTTGTCATATTTCAGACCATTGGGATCCTTCCCCGGTTTGGGAAGCATTGATTGACATTACTCAGTTTGATGTTCGGACTACAAAAGCATCTAAGATTCATGACCCTGCTCTTCGAATTATACATCGGTTCCTCACCAATTCAGTTTTTGCTAGAGGAGACAACAATGGTGCTATAAGTCACAATGAGCTATTCCTTTTGGATTGTTTGCGACAAAGAATCAATGTGGATATTGCTAGGTGGTTTGTGGATGCATTCAAGGAAATGAGCTCAAAAGTTAAAAGTAAACTACTTCTTGGGTTGTATGTGACTTAGATTTCCAATCACTTTAAGATTCCTCATAATCCAGAATTCAAAGTTCTTATCACTCCCAAGGATTATCTGGATATCTCAACCTTTCGCGATATGGGAATTGCAAAAAAGGTTGGTGATGGATGGGTTTTAACCACCAATGATGGAGATGATCAGGAGGATGATGAGTCTGATGCAGAGCTAGATGCAATGTTTGATGAACCATTTTGGAAATGTTCTCGCAATCCTCCTTTGGCAGCACCTCAATCCAGCTTTCAACCATCTAGTTCAGGTGATTCTTTTCAGAACCAAATGTTGAAGCATTTGGCTAGGCTCAAGACTAAATTTGACTCTTTGGAGACCAAAGTCACTTCTCGGCTAGATCGACTTGAAGCAAATCAGGAAGTACTGAAAAGTCCATGGATAGTCTTCGTAGTGCTTTACCACTTGGAAGTGTCCCTCCACCCGATGAATCTTTCGTTCCTCCTTCATCCTATTTATTCTTTTTACTGAGCTTTTGTTTATGTGCTCATATTTTATCATGTTTATGTTCATCGTATTGGCACATCTCTCATTTTGATGTTTATGCAATACTACCTTATTTATGAAATTACAGCTTCTTATATTGAATGTTCAGTGAATTATTATTTGGTGCTATTAGTATGTTAATCTGAAAGATAAGCTTTTTAAGTATTGACAAAAAGGGTAAGAAATATTGAAATATTGAATGCTAAACAAAAATGTTGGATATTGAATATGTTTACCCAAATTAAATGGAAGTTTCAACTCAGGGGGAGTATTTATTTGATTTTTTTTTTTTTTATTTCCAACACATTGTTTTATTATCATAAAAATGAGAGATTGTTATCTCTATAATGATTTTGATGATGTAATTTAAACCAAAACAAAGTGTTAATTAATATATTTAAGTTACAAATAATTCTTTAACTTGTACTTTAAGTGTTTGTTTGAAAACAGGGACTCACGCCCGTGAATATGTTTAACGCCCGTAAACGGAATCAAGTCAAAATAAAAAATTTACTCAGAAAGAATTTTCAAGCCCGTGAATATTTCTTCAAGGTCGTAAATGAGTTTCATGACCGTTACTTGTTATCACTCCCGTGATGGATTTAAGAATGGATTTGGCTTAGAGACATAGAAAGACTTTTCAAGACAATGAAAATTTATTCACGCTAGTGATAATTGTTCACACGTGAGGATGATTTAAAATTTGAAATTAGCACAGAAAATTCTAAGGCCGTGAATTTTGGTTCAAGATCATAAATATTCATCTTTACGACCATGAGTATTTGTCACGCCCGTAAATTGGTAGTTGTCTCTCAACATCACGACTAATCTGTTTTAAATATAGCCGTTTGAAAAAGATTTGGAGGCAAATCTTGCATTAAATGCAACCAGAGCGGTCACATTTAATCACCATTCATTGAAGGCTATAAATACATGAAGTTTTGAAGTTCAAACAAAAATAGAAGCACATATCTTAAATGAAATCAAATTGTTGTAGTTCATACTCTATTTTTCACATTTTCTGAACTCTTTGAACTTGGTTTCTTATTCTTAGAGTTCTTACTAGCTTTTGCTATTTTTATCTATTCATACTTCATTGTATATCATTTGAATAGCCTTGTATAAGTTTAGAGATACTTAGAAATCTCTATCTCTATTATTGAAAGTAAAAAATCTGAGTTGTAACTCAGTGTGTATATGATGAAATCTTTAAAAATCTATCGTAATTGATTCGGGTGGTGCACTCGATTCTAGTGGAATCTCAATATCGGGTTGATATTGAAAGAAGTGGACGTAGGAAAAGAAATTTGGCTCCGAACCACTGTAAATTAGCTGAGCTCTCTTAACCTTTCTCCTTTATTATCTTTTGCTATTTGAAATTAATTTACCTATTACATTTTAGTTGTGTATTTTCTTCAAGATTTTTTAAACTCCTATTCACCCCCTCTATGAGTATTGCCATATTAGTATTCACATAATGCAATAGAACAAGGCAACAAATAAAACCTAGAAACTCCTCTTGATTTTAACTAAGTAATACCCATTTTTACTTCTAGATGGTTCCTATCAAGTCTTAATAATTCTTTTAAATTATTCACTTGGTTTAATTCTTTTCATACCATTTTTGTAGACCTAGAATATCTATGCTTTAGAATAGCAGCTCGAGGCATTAACCAACAAATCTATAAGGAGAGTTGCTGAATAAAAAATTTCAAGAAATGTTTAGGCTGATCAATTCATAGGTAGTATTGTTGTTTCAGAGAAAATTACAATTAAAAAAATTAATATGTTATTCTTTTTGGTAGAAAAAAAATCATTATTTCTATTGAAACATGAAAATAAATATAATTTAATATAATTTAGCTGTTAATATATTTAATAATCATTATGAATAGATATTAATATTTAATTTTTATTTAAATATTATTTTTAATAGTATAATTTAATCTTTTTATTTAAATAAGTATGAACTATTTAAAAAAAAATCTTCAAATAAAAGTTTTTATAAATAATAATTATTTGACTATCTAACAGTTAAAAACTATAAAAAAAAAATAAAAAATAACTAAACAAATTTGATGCAGTTATAAAAAAAAAAAAACCTAATAATTATATCAAAAAGTTTTATGATAAGAGAAAATAAAAATAGTGCTTGGCACAAGATAAAAGAGAAACATATTAGCTTATATAATTGCCCAAAAATCTTGAGTTTTAGTTTTTTTTTTTTAACATTTAAATATATATGAATTTTTTAAAATTGTATTAATTTTAGTAACTAATGACGACTCAACTAAATTTTAGTCTTAAATTAATTAGGGTCGGTTATATGAATTTTTCTTTTTCATTCCAAGTGTTCATGAGTTAAATCTGCAGAAAAATCTAAAGTAATTAAGTTATCCTTAGTCACTCTCCTCCAAGTTAGTTTATGTTTATCTCTACCTTTCTTCCTAACATCTAACTTAATATAGTATACTATTTTAACTGGTGTATCGTTAGGCCTACGACTCACATGTTCAAACCATCTCAACCTATTTTCTCTAAATTTATCCTTAATGCTAGCTACTCCAACTTTTCTCTAATACATTTATTTCGAATATGATTCATTCTAGTATGTCCACACATCCATCTCAATATTTTTATTTCAGCAACTTACATCTTAGAGATATGTTGCCATTTCATTGTCCAACACTCACTATCATACATCATAACAGGTCTTATTGCTATACGATAGAACTTACTATTCAATTTGAGTGAATTTTATGGTTGTATTTAACTCCCGTGGCAAGCCTCTATTTCAACAACCCAGCTTTTATCTTATGGCTAACATTCTCTTCACACTCTTCATCTCCTTGGAGGATTGAGATTAGATATTTAAAATGAGTGATCTAGGACAATGCCACTCCATCCAAGCTAACTCTCTCATTATCTCCACTTCGACCTTCACTAAACTTATAATACATGTATTCTGTCTTGGTTCTACTTAACCTGAAACCTTTGGACTCTAAAGTGCTCCTCCATAATTTTAACTTCCTATTAACTCTTGTGTCTCATCTATTAGTACAATGTCATATGCAAACATCATGCACTATGAGATTTCCTTTGTATATGCTTTGTTAATTCATTCATAACCAAAGCGAAGAGGTAAAGGCTCATTGTGGACCCTTAATGTAACTCAATTGATATAGAAAAGTCTTTCGAGTCTCCTCTAACTATGCGCATACTAGTCGTCACTCTGTCATACATGTCCCTCAAAACTTATTTATACCTAATTGATATTCCCTTGCGTTCTAACACCCACCATAAAAACTTTTCTTGGAACTCTGTCATAAGCCTTCTCTAATTCAATGAAAATCATATGCTAGTCTTTCCTCACATCTCTATATTTCTCCATCAGGCTTCTAATAAGAAAGATTGCTTTCATTATTGAACGACTTGGCAGAGATAGATGCAACACCATGTAAGAGATGTTCTATAATTCTTTTTTATAATTTCAAGGTATGACTCATAAGCTTAATTTTCCTGTAGTTTGAACAACTCTAAATGTCTCATTTGTTTTTAAAAATGGATATTAAAAAGCTCTTCCTACATTCACCTGGCATTTTCTTTGAAATTAGGATTTTTTTAAATAATCTAGTCAACCAAGCTACACCTATATTATCTAGGCACTGTCATACTTCAATAGGAATTCCATCAGGGCCATATGTTTTCCCAACTTTCATCCTCTATAAATCCTCATTAACCTCCGAAAATCTAATCCATCTAGTGAATATCAAATTTTTCTCTATAGTCATGTGGTTTATGTCGACCATGTTACCACCTTGGCCATCATTGAGAAGTTCATCAAAGTAACTCATCCATCTTTCTTTAATATCCTCATCTTTCACCAAAACTTTTCCTTCTTTATCCTTGATATACCTTACCTAATTAAGATCTCGATATTTCCTTTCTCTTGTCTTTACTAACCTATAGATATGCTTTTTACCCTCTTTTGTTCCAAGTTTCTCATATATCTTCTCAAAGGTCCGTGCTCTTACTTGGCTCAAGACCTTTTTTCTTCTTTTTTCAATTTCTTGTATTTCTCATAAGCTTCCTCATTATCACATTTTGATAGTCACTTGTACCATTCCATTTTAGTCTTCATTGCCTTTTATACTTCCTTACTCCACCACCATCTTTCCTTTGAGGGTGGGTCATATCTTTTAGACTCTCTGAGTGCTTTTCTAGTTGTTTTCCTAATTTTTGAAGCCATGTCTATCCACATAGCATTAGCATCCATGTCCAATTTTTATGTTTCTGCCTTGAGGAGTTCATTCTTAAACATCACTTACTTCACTGCTTTTAGTTTCCACCACTTTATTCTAGATGTTGTACTACTCCTACACCTCCTTATCTTTCTCCTGATTTTCATATCCAGAACTTCCAACCTATGTTAACTTGTTAAATCCTCTTTCGGGATCACTTTGCAATCCTTACGTAGGGTACAATTTGTCTTTCTTATGAGAAGAAAGTCAATTTAACTTCTATTTTGCCCACTTTTAAAGGTCACTGGATGAGATTCATGTTTTATAAATTGGGTATTTGTTATGATTAGATCATAAACCATAGAAAAATCAAGGATACTTGTCCCCTCTTCATTTATAATACCGTAGCTAAAACCTCTATGCACCTTATCATAATCATGTCGATCACCTCCTATATGTCTATTTAAATCTCCATCGATAAAAATATTCTTTTTATTTTGTATATTTTGCATAAGGTCGTCCATATCCTCCCAAAACTTTTGCTTGCTCATGCAATCTAATCCAATTTGTGGAGCGTATGCACTAATTTTATTCATCACTTCTCCTTCAACAACTAGTTTAATAAGGATAATCATATCTCCTACTCTTCTCACTACTGCCACTGTAGCTTTAGTGTCTTATCTAGAATAATACCTACTCCATTCTTGTTTCTTTCCTTCCTTGTATACTACAATTGTAGCCTGAATTACCCACTTCTTTACTTTTATCTCAAACCCATTTCGTCTCTTGGATGCAAGTCACATTAACTTTTCTCCTCTCCACAGTGTCAACAAGTTCCATCAATTTGCCTGTAAGAGACCCAATATTCTAAGTTCTAACTCTAATTCTCTTCTCAACCTACTTCTTCATGTCTTCTATCCTAGAAATATGTCTATAAACTGATTTTTGGACTAACTTCTTTACTCACACCCGTCCATGATGTGGGAACCCTTGCTTACTTAGCGCTACATTTGGGCACCGATATGGCGCGTCGCATTCGGGGAACGTCCAGCACTTTTACTTGTTTCTCACTACACTTGGGCTCCGATATAGTGCGTTGTTATTAGAGAACGCCCCAATGTTTATATCATTTGAATTCATAATTATGAAATGTGACAAAATTTTATATTGATTGTCATCTACCACAACCCTTCTTTTTTATTCGAGTTTGAAACCAACTAAACACAAAAACTCATACGAGTTAATTTTAGTATCTAATGACATTTTGATAAAATTGATGCCCAAAATTTTATTAAATCATAAGTAATTTTATTATTTTCAACTACAATGGACAAATATAGTGGGAAGAAAAGGGAAATGACATAGAATAAGTTAAGTGCCGATTAGATGTTATTTGCCTTCTCGACATGCAGGCATATCGAGTATGTTCGTTCAACCTCGATTCTAGAAAGAATATCGTATGTAGTGTAGTTTGCAGTACAAATACTTAGTCCAGTCCCAGTATTGCTATGGTAGGCAATGACGCAGTAGTCGTCCTTGCAAAAAAAGCAAGATGTTGAGCCTGATCTTGATCTATGGAAGGAAGTCTACACTCGTAGCCAGAGCTCCCAGATTATCCAGATGCTTACACTGGATGGAATGTCCTTAGCAGTTTTGGCTCTTATATATCCATAGTTGGGATTCGGCAAGAACTAGCATGAAAGTCGATCTATTACAACTAGCGCGGTTGTTCGTAGAGCTCGACAGGAGAGGAATAGATTATATATATATATGGTTAAAAAATAAATTTATTTTTGCAATGGTTGGAAAAAATAAAATTCATTTTTTTTATTGTACGAGTGGGACTAAATTTTAAAAGTGGTATAATTTTTAAATTTTATATATTTAATTATTAAAAATAAAACAGATTAAAATAAAAAAAAAAATATACTAAATATTCTGGATTTTTTTAAAAGATATTTAAGTAGAAGTATTATTGGTATCTTTATTCCTTGTTGTGAAGTCCCAATATGATGTTTGAAAGTCAGAAGCCCAACCATTTTATTGGCAAATCTTAAAGGGATTTTTTTAAAATATTGAAAAAAATATAAAATATTTTATTTTTTATTTTTAGAATTTTTTTTTCAAAAATATTATATATTTAAAAATATTTTTTTAAAAATACTATATATCTAAAAATAATTTTTTAAAAATACTACATATATCAAAAATATAATATATATATTAAATATATATTAAACATATACTAAAAAAAGTAATAAAAAATAAAAAATAAAAA
Organism: Aleurites moluccanus; assembly: GCA_948193065.1. Lineage (NCBI taxonomy): Eukaryota > Viridiplantae > Streptophyta > Magnoliopsida > Malpighiales > Euphorbiaceae > Aleurites > Aleurites moluccanus. The sequence continues at coordinate 16,013 of CANXYC011886686.1, forward strand.
AATAATATATTTACGTAATATTCTCAATCTTAAATGCTTAGAATTATTTTCAATGGCCCATTAGCTTCCACCACTACCAATATTCTGGACACCCAATGCCAAAGTTTAGTGGGCTTTGTTGGGGTTATCTATCTCCAGAACATTCGTCCACTATAATCATCTAGGAAAAACCAGAGTCTAGAAAGTAGTAGAATCAGCCTCCATCTTCTACAAATACCCAAATCGACCTTCTCTTTTCTCACAGTTCTGAGAAAGCTCTCTGCAATCTAAGCGATTTCAGTTTTGAAGTTTAACTAATATCTGAAAATGTCGGTAACTCCTTTCTTTGGCAACAATAGAAGAAACAATATCTTTGATCCTTTCTCTCTTGACATTTGGGATCCATTGAAGGATTTCCCTTTCCCTTCTTCTTCTTCGATTTTTCCTGGTGAAAACTCTGCTTTTGTGAGTACTCGCGTAGATTGGAAAGAAACCCGGGAAGCTCATGTATTCAAAGCTGATGTTCCTGGGCTTCAAAAACAAGAAGTGAAAGTTGAGATTGAAGATGATAGAGTGCTTCAAATTAGTGGAGAAAGGCATGTAGAGAAGGAAGACAAGAATGATACTTGGCATCGTGTTGAGCGTAGCAGGGGAAAGTTCTCAAGATGATAGTTATCTTGTTGTGTTTTGGCTTCACTTATGGTAGTTCATACCGGAAGGTTCTAGACTTGATTGTTTAGTTATTTTATACCGCATCAGAACAATCATAAGGTCCAATGTGGAAGCTTTTTAAGGAAAGATACCCATGGGCTTATCTTCACCTTCCTAGCTGCACTCTAATATGCTTTATAGAAATCAAGAACTTGAAATCCTAAGATAAATATAAGATTTTTATTAGTGAAGCCTCGACTCACCGTACAAACATCAAGTGAATCCTACACCAAACATTCCATATGGAGGATTCCTAGATTTTCCACTGCTAACATAGACCCATCAAACCTACCCATATGAAATAGGACACAATTGTCACATATATGTGTTTGTCATAAAATATAGTTTCACTATAGTTTCAGGGGAATATAGATGAGAAATATATATTATAATTTTAAGTGAATCATTTTAAGTTGTCATAGATTGTCATTCTAAAATCTGTTGCTGTATGCCATATGCAAGGCTGTTGCATATTTGGATGGATATGCCGATAGTGATTATACTAGATCCATGACATCCATGTCAAAAAATACAAGGGCATTGGGGCAGAGCGTTTTAGATTTCCCTTGGACCTCAAAATAGATTGAAAACTTTATCACTCAAAGTTTATCTGGTTATGTAGTTTAGTTTTTTCAACACAAGCATCAAATATGCTCTCTCTCTCTCTCTCTCTCTTTTTTACTTTAAATTACATTCTCAACACAAGGATATATGTTATATCGAACATGCGGTTATTTCTTTAACAGATAGGTAACAAGGATGCAAGACAAATTGAGTTTTCAGTATGACCAAATATGCTCTTCCAATTTGTTTAAAGAATTGTAGGATGAGCCACCTTTCTTTAGACAAAGCTCAATCTTCTCCTTCAATTTCATAGCATGTTGCCTCGTCTCCGTCCCTTATGCACTTGCCATTAGCCTTCCTATGGTCTTTCTACCTTATCTCTTTTCAACTTAGTGAAATTAAATCGAAATAAATAATTTTATAATTATTTAATTTGATTTTAATTTAAAAAATAAAATAAATTAAAAACTTGATATTATTTATGATTTAATTGTTTATTTATTTATTTTAAATCGATCTGAGTCTATTGCTTTTTACTATCATTATAATTAAATATATTTAGTTTTATTTTATATATAATTATATGAAAATTAACTAAAATAAAAAAAAAAATTAATTCTTAAAAAAAAGACAAGTTTTATGTGTGTTATTTAAAAATATAGACAAATTTTGTGTTATTTATTAAATTATTTTTGAATTTTTTTGTTATTGATATTTTGTTAATATTTTTTTTTAAATTTATAATAAAATAATGACGGTTTATAAAATAAAAAATATTTATCAAATCAAATTAAATAAAAAATTTATTTAGTTTAAAAAATTCAAATCAGATCCGAATTTATAAAAATCTTTCCTACTAATTAAATCAAAAGGATGCCATTCCTAATCACCACTAGCTTAAAACTTTGTTTTCCTTTCTTTTCCATGTAATTAAAGAAAATGGTTAACCTTCCTTGCAATAAATTTAAGGATAAAAATATTACATGTCAAACTATGCTTAAAAATGGAAATACTAGATTGGGCTTGCCAAGGCATATATAGTTTAGTTTTCATATAGGTTGGGTTGTTTTCTATTTAAAAATTGATCGTCATTTTCATACTGTATCAAATGATTATCTATATGTAAAATATATTTTTATCAAATCGAGCCGATGCCATTCCTAATTACCACTCACTTAAAATTTTGTTTTCCTTACTTTTTCATCTCTCTCCATGTCTATCTCAGTCATCTGAAGATAGTCTAGGGCTGTAATTAAAGGAAATGGTTAACCTTCCTTGCAATAAATTTAAGAAGTCAAACTATGCTTAAAAATGGGGAAATATTAGATTAAGTTTGCCATGGCATATATATAGTTTAGTTTTTATATGCTGGGTAGTTTCCTATTTAAAATTTGATCGTCATTTTCATACTGTATTAGATGATTATTTAACTGTAAAATCATTTTCATGAGTATCAAAAGCTACCATAAGTATTGACAAGACATATATAAAATAAGGGCACCAGTTGCCCCCAGCATCCATATATGCTCGCTTGGCAATTTGTGCTTGTATTTTGCTCAAATTCAATTCCCAGTTGCTTGTGTACTTGGCATAAGATAGAAAGAAAGAAAAGACCACAAATATACAGTCTACCTTTAAAAAAAAAATCAGGGCAAAATGATTATGAAAACATATAGGCTATTTTCATCATACAAGCATATTACATCATACAGACCTTATTACCTTGTAACATTTCAACACTGCAAAACTCATAACAAACACCACATTTTTCCCATTTCCAAGAAATAAAATTTCTAACCAGAGATTTCCATTGCCTTAATATTTTTTTTTTATTGAGCCGATCAACCAAACCCTTTATCTCCGGCTGCACTTTTAAGTCTTGCTCTGGCTTATTGACCGGTGCACAAATTAGCATTCGAGTAAATGAAAGATTTTCGGAACTGGTTAGGAATGGGATCTTGATTTCCTCAATTGGAACTGGTTAGGAATGGGCTCTTGGAACATGTGCCACAAAATGAGCGTTAGCATGTCCTGCAGTGGGAGGATTTTGAAGCCATTGTGGCTGGATTTCGACATTGAAGAGTATATTAGGGATCAAAGGATAAATACAAGATATGCGAGTCATGTTTGTCGAATAGGCTTGCAATTTGATATGTTTTAGAGATCAAAGTGTAAATGCAAGATATCCGGGTCATGTTTGTGGAATAGGCTTGCAATTGGAAAGCAAATTGGAGAGAGGAGGCAGAGAGAATGCAGGACGAAGAGCAATGGCAGACGAAGTAAATGAGGCAGAGGGCTAAAAGGTTTGTTCCAAGAAAGGTGGTTCCTCATGTAATTCCTTGAATATGTTAATATAGTGTTTATCACATCAGTAGTAAAAAAAAAAAAAAAAAAAAATCACATTAATATATAACCAGAGATTTATAGTTGTTTGTTTCCATGTGGTCTAGCAGGACAAAGTTATGGAAAAATTATATTTGATTTTACATTTGAAAAGAATTATGGTCACAGAATCCATCAGTGGGCTCTTGCACAAATGCACAATAACAGAATACCCAATGTTCATTTCATTTTCTGCGAATTGGCAAAATTTTCTTTATTAAACAAAAGAAACTATACTTATTGATCTCTTAATAAAGAAAATGGAATAATGTTTTAACAAAGACAGCAAAAGAATAATGAAAATA
>CANXYC011886982.1:0-20651 GCA_948193065.1 Aleurites moluccanus
GATTATATTTAGAATATGATCAATAGGTCTAAAGTCAAAGGAGTGTTTTTGACTTTTTCATTAATGGCATTATTGTCGTTAAACCTATTGTTTTAATCTAAGCAGTTATATTAAAACCTAGATGGTCAAGAGACTTATAAATATGATGAAATCATAATTAAGTGAACAAGAAGTCATAATACATCCCTTTGGCCGAAACACCTTGAGAGAAAACTCCAAAAAAATTTTGCCAACTCCTTATATTCTCCATCAAGCAGAAACACCCTTGATTTGCACATAAGGGTTTTTGGCTTCTCTTTCCAAAAAGGCTTGTTGTTTGATCTTCGTGTGGATTACTAGTCGGGCTTTTCTCGTCTCGTAGAAAGATAGTGGTTTGCTACAACCCTTTCTTGGTGATCAAGTGAAGAAAGAGTTTCAAACATAAAGGTAAAAGATCTTTAATCTTTAATCTAATCTTTGATTTTAATCAACATAGAGATTTTGGATTAGGATTTTTTTTTGTTTTCCGATGCGCCTAATGGCCTAAATACCAACAAATAAGCCCACCGAAATAACCTAAAATGACCTAAACTTTGTATAGCTATAAAATGAAATCCAGAAAGCCAATTGGACCATTACTTGGCCTATTCTTCTAGATTTTTCATAAGCTTTGAAATGGTACCCCATGGTACATTTGAATCCTTTGATAGCATACTTAACTAGAAACTACTCAAAAATCCCAACACGGACCTGTAATGGCGAGTGTCAGTTGCGGCAGCGCAATTAGGCCTCGCCAGCCATTTTTTTGACTTGAGCGAAATTTGTTCTAATATTCATTATGGATATATATATATGATTATTCTGCAGCTATAAGAGTTATATTTATGCTATTTATATTGTTATATGGAGACACAGCCATATGGTATTATAACAGGGATACCTCGATGGTGTAGCGGGTAATTCCATCGACCGTGTGCACACTGGTATTCATTTGACCCTTGCTAGGGAAGGATGCCATATTCTCTAGCCGTAAGGGTTGATCTCCCTTATGTAAAGTGGTTTATGCAATTTATGATAGTGCTAGAGTACTAAATTATAGATAGTGCGATTGCACTTTTCACTTGACCCAATCCTGTTATATCATATGTGTATTGACTCGTACACTGGATACTTATATGGATATTTACATGGATACTTATATGGATATTTAAATGAATACTTGTTTCACCCTTTACTTATTGTCTTATATTGATTCTACAGGCCATATATGAGCAACCATGGTATTATGAACATCTACTGCATTTTTATACATATGGATTCACTGAGTATTTTTATACTCACCTCCCTTAGTGGTTTATGATTTTTAGGTCTGCAGTGAGGCTCAAATTCTATTGGCACCTTCTATTCTCGCCTTGGAATTTCACTACTTGTGACATGTAATACTCGGGTCTCAAAAGTATATATAAATATTTGTACAGTAATAGAGATTCTATGGTACTGTAAATTAAATAGGGACATATGTATGTGTGATTGTGTTTCTTATATTGTTGCATATAAATTATGCTATGGATGTATATAGTTGATATACAGATATATATTGAGTTGATATTGGAGGTTGATATGAGTATTGATGATAAAGATATATTGGAAGTGTTTATTACTTGTTTCACTGCAAGGTATAGTCATATTATAGAGGAAATACTGCCGAAATTTCAACAGAAATATTCGACTATACTTGAGTTGATTAGTGAATTGCATGCCATAATATATAGGTAATTGGGTTCTTCGTGGCACTGGTAGCTAAGGCAACACCCGTACCTTAGGACCGTCGTGACATATAACTATAACCAATATTGCAGCGGAAACCCATCATCAATCACATAATAATATATATATCCAATCACTCACATAACATTATTCATTCTGTAAATACCATATTCATATCATTAATAATCTCCAATATTCCCATACTTACATGTTCATACCTGAGAGGGAAAACAGTAAGAGAGTGAGTATATATGATAATCAATGAATCTAATATGCATCGACCAATAAAATGGATATGGAATATTAATAAGCAATAAGCACATGACATAAATGAATCAAACCGCCCAGAATGTCTGTAATACAGAATCAAATATAGAATATGAATGTAAGTAAACAATCACATTAATGAAGCACATATCACATGGACAAGATGGAAATTGACAGATATAGAGCCATGAAAAGCATAGAAATGTGCCAAGCACAAATCATATCTAAATATATATATATATATAATATAAGATTGTAGGGGTCTTATGACTAGGACATCCCTTCCTAGTATAGGGTATCAATCAATACAATGTGCATAAGGCCGACAACATGAACTCAGTATCCTGTCAGAATGGCAGCTCTGTCAAATCACCTTGAAGTCAATAGAAGCAATAAACACATCAATAGACACCATTTCAAAACAATGGCATCGACAATATCAATAACTCATCTGAAATCAATTGGATGAGCCTAAAGTCAACAAAACATCAATAATTATCGATTAAACGATGATCAAAGGCCTATCGACCAAAAATGGGAACAAATATATTTTGGTCATTTGTGGCCAAAAAGTTGACGCAATTGGCATGCCATTGTCGCTGGTGACGGTGGCATTCAAATGGTTGTCCTACGGATTTTTCGGTATGGTTTCGGTGCAATATTGACATTACCCCAATTATCAATAAACATACACATGGAAGTAATTCCATAGGCAACAAAAATAAGTCAACAATCTTCAACAAACACATCAATTTGGCATGGAAAAATAAGTCCAAAACCAAGGCAATTCAAAGGCAAAATTTTCCTATTAGGGATCGGCCAAATGGCCCTTTTCACAAATGGATTCCAAATGGCATTTTATCAATTTAGGTAAGTAATTTGATACATAAGAGACTCACCTATCACTCCAAATCACCTAGCAAACTCGATTTGCTACTGAATTCCTCAGATCCTCGGTTTAGGCCAAAATCAGTGATTTTCTCCGAACGAATTTTCTATAACGAAACGAACATCAATTAAATATCGATTAATACCCAATTAACTTACTCTAAAGCCAATTTACATATCCTAATCCATATACTCAAAATCAAAACTCACAACTTCAATTTTATGATAGAAAATTAGGAAAAATTATTTAATGCATCAATCGATGCACTTAAATCATTTACCCAATCCTTTTATCATCCATTTAATCTAATTAAATCAAAAAATTAAACAAATAAACAATTACCTCAAAAACCCTAGAATGGTCGAAAATTTCCCTTGCTTGTTCTTTAATTTTTTTTTTTTTTTTTAATTTCTATGGTTAATTTTGGTTGTTTAGTGTTTGTATGGTTTTTGTTTATGATTTTCTACACATTTGCTTCACAAATTTGGAACAAAAATCATTTGAAATGGAAAAGAAATGCTCACGGGTGGAAGAGAGAAATGGCAGAAAATTTGGCCAAAATTGTGCTTAAAGACAAAAATTGACAAATTACACTTTTGGTCCACCAATTTTCCAAAATTTGCTTTTGATCCTTTGTCGCTTGGTAATTTATTTCGAAAATTCCTTTAGGAATTAGAATTCAAAGTGAATCATTAAACATCATATTTTTATTAATAATATCTAATAAAAATAGTTTTAGAGCCGTTCTGAAATTTAGACTGTCGAAATTTACTATTCACCGAAAGTACCTTTTATTTACCGTTTTGCCATCGCTTACTTTATCAGTATTCTTAAATATTTTCTCATCTTTCTTTTTACTGTATTCGCACATGAATATACATAATCATATACCCTCTTGCCAAAATCAGAAATTCATCCATCGACCGTACTGCTATTTTTACGGTAGCAATATCAGTACCAATGATTTCCGAAAAATTTTCTCGTTTTCACTCTGACTGAGTTTTTAAAATTATCCTTAGCCATTTCGATAATTTTAGTCCACATACTAAAAACTTATTTCACAAAAACTTGTTATGCAAATTTTTAGAGTATTACAGCCGGCCTTGTGCACATTGTATTGATTGATACCCTGTTCTAGGAAGGAATGTCCTAGTCATAAGACCCTTACAGTCTTATGTTTATAAATATATATATATATAGTGATTTGTGCTTGGCACATTTCTATGCATTTCATGGCTCTATATCTATCATTTCCATCTTGTTCATGTGATTTGTACTTCATTGATGTGATTGTTTACATACAATCATATTCTTTACTTGCTTCTGTATTTACAGAGACTCTGAGCAGATTGATCCATTTATTTCATCTGCCTACTGCTTATTGATATTCCATTATCTGTTATTTGTCGATGCATATTAGATTCACTGAGTATCATATATACTCACCCTCTCACTATTTGCCCTCTTAGGTGCAGAGTAGGAGGCAGATATCCCAACTCTTTTGGCTCTCTATAGATTCTGCAGATCTTATGTTAGTGTAATATTATGAATATTGTATTATTTTGTATGTTCATATCTTAGCTGCACCATGGGTTTTGTATGGTATAGTTAGAGTATGCACATGTATGTATGGGAATATTGGAGATTATTAATGATAGGATCATAGTATTTACACAATGAATGGCAGAGTGACAGAATGAATAGTATTTATGTGAGTGATTGGTTATATATTGTTATGTGATTGATAATGAGTAAGATATGTTTTCGTTGCGATATTGTGATTGCATTGTAGTGATTGATGGGTTCTATGAGTGCCGGTTGCCTCGGCATCTCCCGCACTATAGGATTGTCGCGATCCAGCAATGGGTCGTGACAGAGGTGGTATCAGAGCACTAGGCTTACAAATATCAGAGCCCTGTGAGCACTAGGCTTATAGATATCAGAGCCCTGTGTTTACATATATCAGAGACTAGGTTATAGAGGAATAGTAACTAAGTATAGTATGGGTAGAGTTAAGGGAACCATAGAGCATAGGAATTCATGTGTCGTCTTCTGTTGCATTCGTCAAGTATGTATAAGTATTATTTGCTTCTGTAACATACTGAGTACGTATTTTGTTTTTCAGACAGTTTTACAGAGATGTCTGACGATGGAGATAGAGATACCAGAAAAGCAAAGGTAGCCTCTAATGAGTCCCTGGTCAGGGAGATTTTTGTTTCTGAAAGACCGTCTAGATCTCGTCGGACTATAGGGGATACAAAGAGGACTGATGACCCCTAGAGGTATAAAATGATGAGGGGGATGATGGAATTTCATAGGGAGCTAGTAGAGTTGAGGCGGGAATGATAGAATGTGCTGCCACCTTCAGTACCAGCAGTAGTGCCACCCTCTGTTATACCTGCTGTAGTACCAGTTGCTCCAGCTCTTGTACAGCCAGTTGTGGTTCTCGAGGAGCTTGTTATGCAGGGAACCTGCCGAGTTATTGATGAGGGCGGAGTGTCTATGTTTAGTTTTCTAAAGCTAAACCTGCCTGAGTTTAGGGGCGACAGAGGCAGTGATCCAGTGGATTTTCTGGAAGAGGTTGAGAAGGTAGTTAGGATACTACCTTGCTTTAATCTTAGAGCTATAGAGTTGGTTGGGTTGCTGTTAAAAGGGAAGGCATGGACTTGGTTTTCGAGGAGGATGGAGCCCAGACTGTATGGTGGGCATCCATCCTCATGGGCTGAGTTTCGTCAGGGGTTGATTGATGAGTTTATTACAGAGGGAGTGAAGACCTAGAACTTGATTCAGTTTGAACAGTTAGAGCAGGGGGACAGGATTGTAGAGTAGCATGTAGAGGAGTTCATCAGACTAAGTAGATATGCTACTCACATTATACCTACTGAGGCTGATCTGATCAGCAGGTTCAGGAGAGGATTACATGCTTCGCTTCATAATGCTCTATTGGCTACGAAATTCACATCTCTGATAGCATTTATCGATAAAGCTACCTAGATGAAAGAAAAGTATAGGTCAGAGAGAGAAAGAAGAGGGATTAAACAGAAAGGGGGGACCAGGATCCTAGAGTAGGCAGGGGGAGAGCAGCTCCCAGCCTATGCTGATTGAGCCAGTGCCTCGATTTGATTAGGGACTTCCATCTAGTAGTCAGAGGAGGAGGGTTTAGAGTAGAGGACCTTCAATGCAGCCTATACCTATATATTCATAGGGTTCTTCCAGCTTGTTACTCAAATGCCTGGCATACCCATTTGTGATTTTTATGGCAGAAGGCATGGAGGGGAGTGCCGTAGACAGTCAGGTGCTTGCCTAAAGTGTGGGTAATATGGTCATTATATTAGCAGATGTCCCTTATGGGACGATTAGCAGCCATCTGTTGCAGAGTCTTAGCCTTCAGTACAAATGAGTCAGAATATGGCCTGAGAGGCTCCTGGTAGGGGCAGAGGTAGAGGTCAGGCATCTAGTAGTGGTCAGGCCCCAGCAGGTAGAGGCTAGGGAAGAGCTTTTGCTGTTAACACCTAGGAGACACAGAGATCTGATAATGCAGATATAGGTATGATTTTAATACAGAATGATATAACAAATGCATTGTTTGACTCTACTGTCATACATTCTTTTGTCTGCATCACAGTTAAATAAAGAAAGATAACTATTGAATGTGTCCTTAGAGATAATTATACCTATGAGAGGAAGTATAAAAGAATGAATTATTATTGTCATCTGAGATGTGTTATTAAAATTGACAATAACCTTTTTATTTACTAATGTGATAGAGTTGCCTGTGTGCAACTTAATGTAATGCTTGGTATGAATTAGTTAACTGTATATTGAGCAGTTATTGATTGTTATGAGAAGAAAGTCAAATTTCGTATGTTAGAATTTGGATTCCAAAGTGATAAGTATGAATCTAGAATTAATTTCAATTATGTTATTCAGGCTAGAAAGATGATAAAGTAAGATTGTACAACATATCTAGCTATGGTCCAAGAGTTCTTTGATATTTTTCTGAGCAGTTGCAAGGCACTTTTCAAAGATTGATTGGATAGTTAAAATTTAAGAAAGAAAATATACCCAGGACCATTTTAGAACCCGACTTGGACACTATAAATTTCTGGTATTGTCATTCGGGTTAATTAATATTCCAACTATATTTATAGATTTAATGAATAAGGTGTTTAAGTTATATATTGAATAAGTTTACAGATGATATCCTTATCTATAATATGAGTGAAGAGGAACATGTAGAGTACCTGAGAACTGTGTCACAGACACTACAAGAATATCAAATGGTTGCTAGAATGTCTAAACGCTAGTTTTGGTTTGTAAAAGGAATGAGCTAATTCATATGAGTTCAGAGTTAAAATTAGTATCTCAAATCTAACCCACTAGTTCCATAACCCTTAGATCCAAGGATCATAACCTAGCTTTGATAGCCCAATGTCGGGCTAAGCCATTGTAAATTGATAATATTAAAGTGAACCTAGATCGGGATCCATATTTTATGAAGTTAAAGAAAGATGTTCAAAAAAAAAAATGATAAACCATTAGAGTTCAGAGATTAGGATATGTGTTATACAAGTTTAAAGGCAAGTGAGATCAATATTTACCATTGATTGAATTACAGAACTGAAAAAGGATGTTCATTTAATATTGGTGATCATGTTCTCTTTAAATATCATTGTCACGACCTGGTTTCCCGGATCACGACGGTCCTAGGGCATGGGAGATACCAATGGCGACCGGCACCCGTAGAACTCAGTATCACTTGCACAATCTATAAACCACAATATATTATCCGTTTTAATTAGTTACCATCCATTTTGTTATTCTATAGTTCATTCTGTAATTTTTGCAATTGGCTGTAACAGTCATATATCATATCACATAACCATCATATAACTCATATATATACCATCAAGTATCATACAGATATGTTCATCTCCTAGCTAACCCATACATACCCTATGGAGCAGCTAGATAATGAACACCAAAAGTAATAATACAGAAATATCAAAAAATATACATCAGATTGTTTGTAGCAGAAATCCTCGGAAGATAGATGATAGGATTCTGCAGCTTACTCCTCTCCTGAAATGGGTAAATAATGAAATGGTGAATATAGATGATACTCAGTGAATCTACATACATCCACAATAATCAGTAGGCAATAATGGCATAAAGGTATCAATAATACAGTTATAGTGTACAGAATCAATATCGGTTGCAGAATAGCCAAAAAATACAATGTAGTCTCGGTATCATATGGAAAGATAGATAAAAGGATGGAGTGCATGAAAAGAAATTATACAATCTCCAGTAATCCGTATGGACCATATAGGTCTCCAGTAACATATCAGTATCAGTAAGCATAAGGCTGATCAGACCCTATGGCCAGGACCATAACCCCTTCTAGTTAGGGTATCAATAATATAATGTGCACATCACCGATAGTATTTTCCCACTACCCTATTGGATCGGTAGCTCTGTCAAGCCACATAAGGGCCAATATAACAGGGGATACTATTATGCAACAATGGCATCCAGCAATCAATCAATCCAATATCAGTCAATTCAATTATCAATAAGAACAATGCTTATGTTATAGATATCATACAATCAATGATAAATGGTTTGGCAATTAGGAAAGACATAGAACAAAAGTTTGTTCGGTAGTGGAAAACGGTAGGTCAATTGGCATGCCAACGTCGATAGCAATAATGACATTCAAAGGGTAGGCCTATGGAATACAAAATAATTGGCCAAAGGCAAATGAACTAGGCATTTCATCAAACACATGGTGGGCATACAATGGCAAGCCAATAGGTTAGGTTTAGGTGCAAACTTGACTTGCCCAATTCATCCAACACAAAGATACATTGTTAACAATGATATAGGCATCAAAGAAACACAATTAAACAACATCAAAATGAGATCAAATGGCATGGGAATTCAAGCAAAAATCAAACAAAATCCAAGGGTGTGAATAGTACTAGGTGGTTCGGCCAACATAGCATTTTTGTATATAGTTTCCAATCATCAATTCAATCAATTAGGCATGTTATAGGATGCAATATAGACTCATCTAATACTTCAAATCCCTTTGAATGAGCTAATTCCCATCAAAATCACCAAATGGCCTATATAAAGCAACCATGTCCAAACTTCAATTCTACATCAAATAAATCATCAATTAGTTGCCTATTCACATCCAATTGACTAATTCTAATATTAATTAACACAATCAAATACTAAATCATCAAACCCTCCTTTACAACTTCAATTTAAACTAGGCAATTTAGGGATTCCTACAAATTTGCATCAATTGATGCAATATAACACTAAACCCATTCAATTCAACCTAAATAACATCTATTTGAACCATAAAAACCAACAAAATAACTTCTTACCTCAAATGGTATGATCCACCCGAATTGTTCCCTTCCAAATTCCTTGAAATCCTTAGCTCCTTTCTACAAATTAATGATGGAAATGAAGAAAGCTAAGTTGATTTGCTAGTTTTCTATCAATTTTCCTTAAAGATTTTGATGAAAAGATGAACAATCAATTACAAAGAAAGAAAGAAACGGTTCGGCCTACGAAGGAAGAAGAAAGAAAGATGAACAAATTTTGCTAATTGCTAATTAAATAGAAAAATCAACTTGGTAAATTACAACTTAATCCCCAAACTTCCATCCATTACACTTTAGTCCAAAATCTTATATTAATTATTCCGTCAATTCTGTTAAGATTTAGATATCATAGTGGAGAGTCAGTAAGCTTATTTTAATTTATACTTATTTATAAAAATAGTTCTAGAGTCATTCTGTAACCCCAACCGATCAATTTTCACTATTCACCTTAAACTTCCATTTATTTACAATTTTGCCCTTGGTTACTTTTTCAGTGTTTCTAAATGATTTTCACTTATTTCTTTTTACCAAAATTAAACATAAATTATGGTGATCTTTTACCCCCAGATCAACTTTAGAAATTCTTTTGTTGACCGAACTGCTGATTTCTCAGCAGTGTTTCCGACACCACCGCTTTCCTGAAAAGTATCAAGTTCACTTTCTAACTGTGTCTCTAAAATTATTTCCCATCATTTCAAGACTAATGAACCACAAACTGAGAATTAATTCATGCACATGAGTTAGAAATTTACAGAGTATTACAATCACCTATGGAAAGTGTTATGAGATTTGATAAGTAAAGAAGGTTGACACCGAGATACGTGAGACCATATAAAGTATTAGAAAGGATTGACAGTGTAGCATAAAGTTTGGCTCTTCCTTTAGGTAAGAGCCATGTTATTTGATATTCCATATCTGAATACTATGGAATTATGTACCAGAATTGTTCTAAGTATTGAAGTGCAAAATATTGGAGTTAATGAAGAAATATCATAAGAGTAGAGCCAATAGAAGGTGTAAATTGCCAAGTCTAATAATTTCGGAATAAAGAAATTTCAATGACAAGAGTATTATGAAGTAATCAGTATATGGAAAAGGTGTACAAGGAAGAATGAATAAAACATGAAAGTCAAGTGTCTGTTCTTGTTCCAATCTTGAGATTCATGTTATTTTAAATTCGAGGACGAATTTTTTTTAAGAAGGCTAGAATGTAATACACTATATATATGTATAACATATTTTTGTGAAATAATTTCTTAGTATATGGATTAAAATTATCGAAATGGCTAAAGATAATTTTAGAAACTCGGTTAGAGCGAAAACGAGAAAATTTTTCAAAAATCGTCGGTACCGATATCGCTGTCGCAAAAATGGTAGTACGGTCGATGGATGAATTTCTAAATTTGGATTGAAGGTAAATAATAATGTATATTCATGTGTGAATATAGTAAAAAGAAAGATGAGAAAAATATTTAAGAACACTGAGAAAGTAAACGATGGCAAAACCGTAAATAAATGAAACTTTAGAGGTATAGTGGAATTTCGACAGTCTAAGTTTCAAAACGGTTTTGAAACTATTTTTATTAATTAATATTAATAAAAATAAGATGTTTGAATATTCACTTTGAATTCCAATTCCCGACGAAATTATCAGAATGAATTACCGAGCGAAAAAGGACCAAAAACAAATTATGGAAAGTTGGAGGACCAAAAGAAAAATTTGTCATTTTTGTCTTACTATATAAGCAAGACTTATAAATTTTTTTTTGCCTATTTTTGTTTTTCCATCTGAGGCCATTTTCTTCCTTTTCCAATTCAAATTTTCTTTGTTTTTGTGAAGAGAAAATGATGGAATTATGAAATAAAAACTATACGAACCTTTATCCATCAAATTCAACCATAAAAATTCAAGTAAATTGAAGAACTCCATCAAAGGTGATTTTGGCCAAACAAGAAATTTTTGATAAGTAATTTATTTGTAGTTTTTATGGTTTAATTAGGTTAGTTAGGTGTTGCTAGGATTGGGTAAATGGTTTAATTGCATCAATTAATATATTAAATAATTTTCCCTAATTTTCAAACCCTAAAGTGAATTTGTAAGTTTGGATTTTGTTTAAATGAGTTAAGATGTGTAAATTGACTATAGAATAAGTCAATTGGACATTTATTGGTGATTAATTGATGTTCACATTGTTGTAGAAAATTCAATTGAAGAAAGTCGTCGATTTTGGCCTATAACGAGGAATTGAGGACTTTGGTGGCAAGGCAAGTTGGCTAGGTGATTTGGAGTGCTAGGTGAGTCTTTTATGCATCAAATTACATGCCTAAATTGTTAGAATGATAATTGGAATCCATATGCAAAATAGCCATTTTGGCCGAACCCTAATTGTGGCAAAATGCCTAATTTTCTGCTTTGGTTTTGGACTTGTTCTCCATGCCAATTTGATATGCTTGATGAAGATTATTGAGTTGTGATTGTTGCCTATAAATTGCTTTCCATGTGTATATTTGTTGACAATTAGGGCAATGTCAATATTGCACCAAAACCATGCCGAAAAATCCGTAGGCCAACCATTTGAATGCCACCGTCACCAGCGACAATGGCATTCTAATTGCGTCAACTTTTTGGTCACAAATGACGAATTTATGTTTATTCTCAATTTTGGTCGTTAGACCTTTGGTCATCATTTAGTCGATTATTATTGATGTCTTATTGACTTTATACTCATTAAATTGAATTCTAATGAGTTATTGATACATGCCGATGCCATTAATTTGAAATGGTCTATATTGATGTGTTTATTACTTCTATTGATTCCGAGGTGAATTGACAGAGCTACTGTTCTGACAGGGTAGTGAGTTCATGCTGTCGGCCTTGTGCACATTATATTAATTGATACCCTATACTAGGAAGGGATATCCTAGTCATAAGACTCGTACAGTCTTATGTTTATAAATTTATATATAGTGATTTGTACTTGGCACATTTCTATGCATTTCATGGCTTTATATCTGTGATTTCCATCTTGTCTATGCGATTTGTACTTCATTGATGTGATTGTTTACTTACAATCATATTCTGCACTTGCTTCTGTATTTATAGAGACTTTGAGCAGATTGATCCATTTATTTCATCTGCCTACTGCTTATTGATATTCCATTATATGTTATTTGTTAATGCATATTAGATTCACTGAGTATCATATATACTCACCCTCTCACTGTTTGCCCTCTCAGGTGCAGAGTAAGAGGCAGATATCCCGGCTCTTTTGGCTCTCTATGGATTCTGCAGATCATGTGTCAATGTAATATTATGAACACTGTATTATTTTGTATGTTCTTATCTTAGCTGCTCCATGGGTTTTGTATAGTATAGTTAGAGTATGAACATGCATGTATGGGAATATTAGAGATTATTAATGATATGATCATAGTATTTGCAGAATGAATGGCAAAGTGACAGAATGAATAATATTTATGTGAGTGATTGGTTATATATTGCTATGTGATTGATGATGAGTATGATATGTTTCCGCTATGATATTGTGATTGCATTGTAGTGATTGATGGGTTCTACAAGTGCCAGTCGCTTCGGCATCTCCCGCACCCTAGGACTATCGCGATCCGACAACGGGTTTATGGATTCTATAGATATGAGGACCTTAAATTCTGAATTAGAGAAAGTGTTAAAAATAAAAGATGATCATTTATATATTATCTAAATGTCTATAAAATGGTTTCATAATTGGAAGAGTGTAGAATTAATTATAGGCATAGAAACAGGGCATGACTGGATAGAGATTTTAGGACAGTAATTTAATTTTGGAAATTCACTAATAATTTTACAGTGATCCAAAAATTCTGAAATTTGGATATATTATAATTTTATGTGTCTATTTTCAATAGGAAAAGTAATTACAATAATTGGTTAAGTATTGATTGAGTTATTAGCAAAAGAACATAATATGCCAGAATAAGATTTTAGGCAGAATGCAGGGTAGCAGGGCTGGTTATAGGCTGTAATACCCTATAAATTCTTAACTCATGTGCATGAATTAATTCTCATTTTATGGTTCATTAGTCTTGAAATGATGGAAAATAATTTTAGAGACACAGTTAGAAAGCGAACTTGTTACTTTTTCGGAAAGTGGTGGTGTCAGAAACACTGCCGAGAAATTAGCAGTCCAGTCAACAAAAGAATTTCTAAAATTGATCTAGGGGTAAAAGATAACTATAATTTGTTTTTA
The DNA here is from genome assembly GCA_948193065.1 of Aleurites moluccanus. Lineage (NCBI taxonomy): Eukaryota > Viridiplantae > Streptophyta > Magnoliopsida > Malpighiales > Euphorbiaceae > Aleurites > Aleurites moluccanus. The sequence goes on from CANXYC011886982.1 coordinate 13,554, forward strand.
CTTTTGGTAAAAATAAAGTAGTGAAAATCATTTAGGAACACTGAAAAAGTAACTAATGGCAAAATAGTAATTTTAAGGAAGTTTAAGGTGAATAGTGAAAATTGGTCGGTCGGGGTTACATAATGACTCCAGAACTATTTTTATAAATAAGTATAAATTAAAATAAGCTTATTGACTCCCCATTCTGATATCTAAATCCTGACAGAATTGATAGAATAAATTACAGAAGATTTTGGACCAAAGTGTAATGGACGAAAGTTCGGGGAGTTAGTTGTAATTTGCTAAATTAGATTTTCTATTTATTTTTGCCTTAGCCATTTGTTCTTCATCTTCTTCTTTTTCTTTATGGTGGCCGAACCACCTTTCTCTTCTTCTTCCTTCATTTTCTTCTTCATTTCTTCATCAATTCCTTAGAAATTTGATGGAAAAGTTGAGTTTTCAATTAACTTAACCTATTTCCATCCTTAATTTATAGAAAGAAGCTAAGGATTTCAAGGAATATTGAAGAGAAGATTTCGGGTTCATCATCCCATTTGAGGTAAGATGTGATTTTCTTAGTTTAATTGATTATTTAGATGTTATTTAGGTTGAATTAGATGGGTTTGAAGTCAATTTATGTCAATTGATGTTATTTGATGGAAATCCCTAATTTGGTTTGATTAATTTGAAGTTGTAAGAAATGACTTGATGATTTAGAGTTAGTTTATGTTAATTGAGGTTAGAATTGGTTAATTGGGTATGATTAGGCAACTAATTAGTGGTTTATTTGATGTAGAATTGAAATTGGGATCAAAGTGTTCTATATAGGCCAATTGGTGATTTTGGTGGATTTGGCTTGTGCAAAGGTGATTTGAAGCATTAGGTGAGTTTACATTGCATCAAATTACATGCCTATATCATTGAATTGTTGATTGGAGACCCTTGGCAAAAACTCATTTTTGGCCGAAACCCTTGTAATATACATATTGCCTATTTTCCCTTGATTTTTGCTTGAATTTCCATGCCATTTGATCCCATTTCAATGTTGTTTAATCTTGTTTCTTGAATGCCTATACCTTGTTTGACAATGTGACTTTGCGTTGATTGAATTGGTCAAGTCAAGTTTGCACCTAAACCTAACCAATTGGCTTGCCAAATTGTGTCCACCATGTGTTTGATGAAATGCCTAGTTCACTTGACTTTAGCCTATGAGTTTGTATGCCATAGGCCTACCAATTGAATGCAATTGTCGCCAACGACATTGGCATGCCAATTGACCTACCGTTTTTCATCACAAAACTAACTTTTGTTTCATATATTTCCTTATTGCCAAACCAATTACCATTGATTATATATTGTTTATAACATTGCTATTGTTCATATTGATAACTGAACTGATTGATATTGGATTGATTAATATCTGGATGCCATTGTTGCTTATGGTATCCCTTGCTATTGACCCTTATATGGCTTGGCAGAGCTATCGATCCGACAGGGTAGTGGGGAAATACTGTCGGCAATGTGCACATTGTATTACTGATACCCTAGCTAGGAGGGGTTATGGTCCTGGCCCTAGGGCCTGATCATCCTCATGCTCACTGATACAAATATGATACTGGAGACCTATATATGGTCCATGTATGGATTACTGGAGATTGTATGGTTTCTTTTCATACAGTCCATCCCTTTATCTGTCTTTCCATATGATACCGGGCCTATATGATATTTTTTGGATATACTATACCTTGATATTGATTCTGTATACTGTTATCCTATTGATTGATACCATCGCTTTATTGTTGCCTATTGTTTATTATGGATGTATGTAAATTCACTGAGTATCATCTATACTCACCATTTATTTGTTTACCCATTTCAGGAGAGGAGTAGGTTGCAGAATCCTGTCTTTTATCATCTGTGGATTTCTGCTACAAACTGTCTGATGTATATTTTCTGATATTCTATATATTTATTTTGGTGTTCATTATCTAGTTGCTCCATGGGGTATGTATGGGTTAGCTAGGAAATGAACATATGTATATATTGATGATGATATATATTAAGTTATATAATGATGCATGATATGATATAAAACTATTACAACTAAGTGCAGAATGATTACATAATGCATAACAGATTAACAAAATGGATGATAAATAATTAAAATAAATAATGTATTAAGGTTTATAGATTGTGCATGTGATACTGGGTTCTAGGGTGCTGGTCTCCATTGACATCTCCCTTGCCCTAGGACCGTCGCGGTCCAAGAAATTGGGTCCTGACAAAGGTGGTATCAGAGCCCTAGGTTTACAGACTGTGAATATAGGTTACAGATGAATAGTACCCGAATTACAGAGGAATAGTGACTTAGCACAGAATGGGGTAGAATTAAGTATACCATGGAGCATTGGATTTCCTTTATCATCCTTTACTGTTATCATCTGTTATATATTATTATTCTGCGTTTTTATCATTTTCTGAGACTGTTTTCATTTTTCTCGACAGATTATAGAGATGTCTGACGATAGAGAAAAAGATACCTATGAGGCAGAGGTTGTCTATAATGAGTCACTGGGTAGAGAAATTGCAGTATCAGAGGGTCCGTCCAGATCCTGATGGACTACAGAGGATATAGAGAGGGCGATGACCCCTGGAGAGTAGAGATGATGAGGGGGATGATGGAGCTGCGCAGGGAATTAACTGATTTGAGACTAGAGAGACAATAAGTACCTCCACCACCTGCTCCAGTAGTAGCGCCTCCACCTGTAGTACCCGAGGCAGTTCCAGTAGCTCTGGCTCCTGTGCAGCCAGTTAGGGCTCAGAGGATAGGGAGGTCGAGGAGTGATTGATGAGGGAGGAGTATCAATGTTTAGCTTTCTGAAGCTAAACCTACTTGAGTTTAGAGGAGATATAGGCACTGATCCTATAGATTTCTTGGAGGAGGTGGAGAAGGTAGTGAGGAGACTACCATGTTTAGAACTGAGGGCAGTTGAGTTGGTTGGACTGTTGCTTAAGGGTAAGGCATGGACATGGTTTTCGAGACGGATGGAGCCTAGGCTTTACGGTGAGCACCCACTTACATGGGCAGAGTTCAAACAGGGCCTTATCGACGAGTTCATTACTGAGGGTTTTAAGACCCGTAACTTGGTTAGATTTGAGCAGTTAGAGTAGGGGGGACAGATCAGTGGAGGAGTATGCAGAGGAGTTATTCGGTTGAGTAGATATGCTACTCATATTGTACCTACAGAGGCATATCTGATTAGTAGATTTCGGAGGAGTTTGTATGCTGCACTCATAATGCTTTATTGGCTATAGAGTTTACTTCCTTGACTACAATGATTGATGAAGCTACACAGATGGAGAAGAAATACAAGACTGAGAGAGCAAGGAGGGACCAAAAGAGAAAAGGGGGTCCAGGATCACAAGTTAAGAGGGGGGAGAGTAGCTCTCATCCTAGAAAGATAGAGTCAGTACACCGATTTGAGTAGAGATCTCCAGTCAGTAGTCAGAGGAAGAGATTACAGAGTAGGGGATATCCAGTAGTTCAGTCAGCACCTGCTTACTCTCAGGGTTCTTCGATGCCAGTTACACAGACACCCAACATTCCTACTTGTGGGTTTTATGGTCGGAGACATGGAGGGGAGTGTTAGAGACGAATTGGTGCATGTTTGAGGTGTGGCCAGCAGGGCCATTATGCTAATAGTTGTCTAGTGATGGCTGACCAGCAGCCATTTGTCACAGTCTCACAGCCAGTGGTTCAGGCGAGTTAGAATCTGGGTAGAGAGGCTATAGCCAGAGGCAGAGGCAGGGAAGAACAGGCTCCCAGTGGTAGTTAGGCTTCAGCTAGTAGGGGCCAAGGCAGAGTGTTTGCTATCAACACCCAGGATGCTTAGAGAGCAGACAACGTGGTTAAAGGTACTATCTTGATTTAGAATGAGATTGTTGATGCCTTATTCAATTCAGGTGCTACTCATTATTTTGTGTCACCACATTTTGCACCTAAATTGAATAAGGAGAGGAGATTATTAGATGTACCATTGATGATTGCTACTCCTATGGGTATCAGTGTTGATGTTGATTATTACTACCCTGATTGCATTGTTGAGATTAATGATCATATTTTGCATGCTAATTTGATTGAGTTGCCCGTGTTAGAGTTGGATGTTATTTTAGGTATGGATTGGTTGATGAGGCATCAAGCAGTTATAAATTGTTATCGAAAGAGGGTTAGATTTCAACCTGAGGGGCAGTCAGAGTTTAAGTTTCAGGGTGACATTCGAGAGTTCTGAGTTAACCTGATTTCTGCTATCCAGGCTAGAAGGATGATTAGGAAAGGCTGTTCAGCCTATTTAGCACATGTAGTGAATGTACATAGATCTTCTATACCGTTGGATTAGATACCGGTGGTTCTGAAGTTTCCTTATATATTTCTTGATAAGTTGCCAGGATTGCCCCTTGATAGGGAGATAGAGTTTAAGATAAAGGTGCATGCAGGCACAGACCCGATGTCTATTCCACTATACAGAATGGCTCTAACAGAATTGAAGGAATTGAAGATATATTTATAGGAGCTATTAGATAGAGGGTTTATAAAACCGAGTAGTTCTCTTTGGGGTGCACCGGTACTGTTTGTGAGAAAGAAAAATGGCTGATTAAGGATGTGTATAGACTACAGGCAGCTGAATAAAGTCACAGTGAAGAATAAGTATCCATTGCCTCGAATAGATGACTTATTTGATCACCTGCAGGGTGCTAGCCATTTTTTAAAGATAGATTTAAGGTCCGGGTATCATCAGTTGAAGATTAAGCATAGTGATATACCTAAGACTGCTTTCAGGACCCAGTATGGGCATTATGAGTTTTTGGTGTTACCATTCAGGTTGACCAATGTACCTGCTACTTTCATGGATCTTATGAACAGGGTGTTTAGGTCTTATTTGGATAAATTTGTCATTGTATTCATTAATGACATACTTACTTATTCCAGGAGTGAGGAGGAGCAAATGGAGCATCTGAGGATCATTTTGCAAACACTTCGGGAGCATCAGTGGTATGCTAAGTTATCTAAGTGCCAGTTCTGGCTAACCGAGGTGTGTTTTTTGGGTCATATGATTTGTAAGGATGGGATTAAGGTGGATCCTCAGAAGGTTGAAGTGGTTGCAAATTGGCCACAGCCTACCAGTGTTTCAGAGGTGCGTAGTTTTTTGGGTATGGCTGGTTATTATAGAAGGTTTGTGAAGGATTTATCTCGGATTGCAACTCCTTTGACTAGATTGATGAGGAAACATAAGCAGTATGTCTAGACGGATGAGTGTGATCGCAGTTTTCAGACATAGAAGTATTGCCTTACCAGTACTTCAGTATTGGCATTACCAGTTGAGAGAGATAAATTCACAGTGTATTGTGATGCCTCATGGATCGGACTGGGCTGTGTATTGATGTAGATGGGTAGGGTGATTGCTTATGCTTCTGGTTAGTTAAAGAAGCATGAAGCAAATTATCCAACTTATGATCTGAAGATGGCAGATGTGATATTTGCCTTGAAGATTTGGAGACATTACTTGTATGAATCAAAATGCAAGATATATATTGATCATAAGATTCTACAGTATATATTTCAGCAGAAGGATTTGAATCTTAGGTAGCATAGATGGGTAGAGCTTCTTAAAGATTATGACTGTGAGATTCTTTACCACCCAGGGAAGGCCAATGTAGTGGCGGATACTCTGAGCAGGAAATCAATGGGCAGTTTAGCTCATATAGTAATTGGCAGGGGGCCATTGATCAGAGATATGAGGGAGTTAGTAGATATGGGGCTACAGTTGGAGTTGGGATCCCAAGATCAGAACTAGGCTTTGATAACCCAATTTCGGGTGAAGTCACTGTTGATTGATGATATTAAAGTGGCTCAGGACATGGATCCTTTTCTACTGAAGCTCAAGGGAGAGGTACAGAATGGGAGGATGATAAAGTTCACAATAGAGGATGGGGTACTGAGATATGGAAAACGCTTATGTGTACCAGATTTTGATGGGCTACGAGATTGGATTATGTGAGAGTCTCATTATTCAGCATACAGTGTACATCCAGGGATTACCAAGATGTATCATGATTTGAGGAATGTGTATTGGTGGCCAGGGATAAAGAAATATGTAGCTCAGTGTCACGACCCAACCTGGGAGCTGCGATGGTCCTAGTGTACGAGTGTTGCCTAAGCTACCAGTACCACGAACAATCCAATTAACTATACTATATGGCATTCAATTCATATAAACAACTTAAATAGCTTAATAATGTTGCAGAAAATTCGACAGTATCTCCTCTATAATATGGCTATGGCCAGCTGTAAAACATACAAATAACACTTCCAATATCCATCAACATCAACACTCAAGTCAATGATCCCTCTAGATCTCCAATATCAACTCAATATATACATATCTGTATATCAAGTCATTTCCATACATATCATATCATATATATATCCATAGTATAATTACTATGCAAGACTATAAAGATGCAAATACACACATATATACACATGCCACTCCCCAATTTACAATACCATGGAACCTCTATACTGTACAAATATTTACATATACTTTTGGAGCTTAATTATTACATGTTCAGCTAGTACAATTCCAAGGCAAGAGTAGGAGATACCAATGGAATGTGTGCCTTATTGTAGACTTGAAAATTATAAACCACTAAGGGGGTGAGTATAAAAATACTCAGTAAATCCAAATGTATAAAAATGTAGTAAATGATCATGAAACCAATTAATTTGTTGTCCAAATGAGTTTTTCAATCATCAATTCAGTGTTATTTTTAGGCATAGAAGTAGTCTAGAGGATACTAGGACTTAATCGGGAAATTTTGAAATTTTGGTGAACTGGGGGCAAAATGGTCATTTTTCGTCCGTCGGAATTTTATGGATTTAATATCATATTTAAAAGGAGAAAATAATTTAAAGACTTCAAAATGGCCTTATTTTATTTATTTGAGCAGTAGATAAAGAAATAATCCCGGTTGAAAATTCTTATCGGCTCGTTGCTCGATTTCGGTGTTTCGGTTGCACTAAGGGTATTTTGGTCATTTCCTTTATATTATGGAGTTATT